>JXSR01S049276.1:3118-13424 GCA_000969725.1 Ophiothrix spiculata
GATTCAGTATAAAATTCTCTACCTTCATGCAATTTTCATGCTTTTATACAAAACCGCACAATTTCGTCAAAAACCTGCAAAAATATCCTCAAGTACACCAAATAACGCAATAAACGTTTAAATCCGTTGAAGATATTCAAAGTCAGGTCAATGATTTTCTTGGGTTTTGATATTGAAACTTTTACCCTGCAAGAATCATTTTATGTGAAATATCGTATGCATAAATGATATCTCAATTCAATTAAATACCGTCAGGCTATTAAAAGTATAGCCTATCTAACATTTCGACGACATTTTTTTATTGATAAACGTACGTGATCTTTCTACATATGAATCAGTTGTTTTTTTCAAAATTACCTAAATTTGCTTACACAACATTCTAGTTTACATCAACTGATTTGATAGTGAGATATTCAAATATATACAATATACTAGCATTTACTCTTATTTATGTGTGTAAAAACAGTGTCTTAAATTTGTAGCCATTTGTTTTTTATCCTGAGTCCAGATCAGGATCATGAAATTGACCTTATATCATGCCTCAAAGCAGTCAATATATACAGTACATACTCAGTGGCGTATCTGCCGGGGGCAGGGAAAAAAGGGAAATGAGAAAGAAAAGAAAAGAAAAAAGAAAGAGGAGGACGTAGTCACAGATCATAAAATTAACTAGTCAGAATCTGATGAGGAAACCATAAATGCGGCACTTTCATGTGTCGAGTGTTGATAATTAGCTTTTCTGTCATCAAGCGCAATCTTATGCTCACTAAGGGGTTTTTCCTCTTTGACCTCTTACCTTCATACCGGATATACTTGTAGTTACAAAATGGTGAGCATTGTAGCCCCTTACCTTAACTTTCAGTTACTGACGCAAGTTTCATTCCAAAAGTCCTCTTTGTTTTATTATATAGTAGGCCTAAATTAACATGACAAAATAAAAACACCGCGAGAATGAGAGATTTTATTAAAAATATTAGCTGAAATTCTCTAAATTTTCAATTTTTTTTCGCTCAATACGCGTACATTACGAAGATTCATAGGCGTAATTTTGTTTGAATGTCACTTGCTCCTTCCCTTGACCGTAGATGGCAGCTACGCCACTGATTTTAGCCATTTTTTTCGCGCACTACGCGCGCACTGAACATCATATCATTTCGTTTGAATCATGTCACTTGCTCATTCCCTTAATCATAGATGGCAGCTACCATGCTAGTTTTTAGCTGAATTTGGGGTAAAGTTTTCGCGCGCTACGCGCTTTAAAAAACATCACATTATTTCCGTGGACAGTGTCGCTCGCCCATCTGACCGAAGAAGGCAGATACGCCCCTGTACACACTATATTTTTATTCGTGCAATGATTTAACACGACAGTTAAAAAAGGTTAAAGATTAGCTTACATTGATTTCCAATTTATTGTTGTAAGTAACCCTATGAATTGCTCAACAATCAACAATGTTTGAGGTATTTTATATTATTAAGAAAGAGTCTGTCGTCTTATAGTTCCAATATTTCGTCAGAATAAGACAAGCCTCTTATTATGAGACGACGAAGAAGAAGAAGAAGAAAACAAAGAGATAAATACAGAAATGATGTTGATAGATGAGGTTGAGAGATGATGTTGATAGATCAATGCAATGAGTCAGAGAGTTCCGCGAGGATATGTTTTTGAAATGTCTTCATTAATCAAGATTCGTAACATACACCACAATTATAGCTCGGTATGAAAACACAGGGTATTGCTCCTATTTTCTACTACATTTGTATCTTTTTGAAATGCACCATTCTTCAATCAGATTTTGAGATTAATGAATTAATTTATATGCCGATAACTTGGTTAGAACTAAAGGGAAATCTAGTAGTTAAGTTCGACAAGGTTAGCATTTTTTTCCAGATAAGGTAACTACTTCGAAGAATAATCTTACATTGTCTGAAATACAATAATTAATGTAGTTTAAATATCAGAAAATATTCTAAAAGTTAAACAAATTTATTAATTAGAATCTACAACAATTAAACTCCTATTTTTTTCATAATCATAATTTATGATATTTCTTAAATGTGTTTAGAACAAATAGTATAATTTGCATTTTAATTTATCCTGCAGTATTCATTTTAATTATTTATACCAAGAGGAAAGCAGGAGTAGCACTATTCCGTAAAATTATGTTAGTAACCTCTCAATTTTGCGACTTCGTGATTAGAAGTAGGTCATATTCATTCCGCTTGCGCTTGTTAAAGTATGAAAAGAATTTTCCAAAAAAGTTTAACCCAGGCGTTTTAAAGTACATGTATACCATAATACTTAAAATATATCAACAACTTAATATTAATCAGGAAACGAGACACATTGTGGTGTGTAAGAAACATTGTGTTACGGAAAACTTGCATATTACTATTATTATCTTGGTCATCTGAAAACACAACTTACAAGTAATTATTGATGTTCAACGCCACAAAACCGTTCAATCATAACCAATAGGGCGACTGAGACAACGCCAATATTTTAAGCAAAGTCTGAATCACAATATTGTAAACAAATTGTTTCAAACATTATCAAAGCCTTGAAACTTTCAAAATCGTTAAGCAATAACTGGTTTGGCATTATCATTGCTTTGATCTCTATCAACATATTCCTTTAACATGTTAACTAACATGACACAGTTGTCTACTCTTACGCCTATCTGGCGTCTTAACTACATAGTTAACTTCACCCTGTCTAGACTCAACTGTATATGGACCATGGTATCTTGCTTGAAGAGGATGTCCAGGAACCGGAAATAAAACTAAGACTTTATCACCTGGTTCAAGCACCCTAGTTTTGGCATCTTTATCAAACCATATCTTCATTTTACTTTGAGCCTCCTTCAAATTTTGCCTGGCAATTTCATGTGCCCTAGTTAATCTTTCTTTGAACTTGGAAACATAATCCAAAAGATTCATGTCAGTGTTATCATTCAACCACTTCTCTTTGAGGAGTTTCAAGGGACCTCGAACAGTACGCCCAAATACTAATTCCAAAGGACTAAAGCCTAATGATTCCTGGACTGCCTCTCTAGCATCAAACAATAACAGATGAATACCTTCGTCCCAATCTTTCTCATATTCCAGACAATAAACCCTAATCATGTTCTTTAAAGTCTGATGTAATATCTCTAATCAAATGCCCGAATGGGTTTCAAGGGTGCCTGAGGGATCTTCTAATTAGGTTTGCCTACAACCTGACATGCATGACAAGATCTAAAATACTCAGAGACATCCTTCCTACGTGTAGGCCACCAAAAATGATTCCAAATCCTATATTGAATTTTCTTTGCACCAAGATGACCAGCCATCACTGTTGTTTGAACCCAATAGAAATAGGGGCATTTTATTTTTAAGTGTCAAAATAGATGGCGCTATTCATAAAAACTCATTTTTAGATGTAGAAGGGATATACTGGTGTGTACTACTGAAATTAGATATGCAAATGAAGCATTCGACCTCAAGAAAATTGTATTTATCAGTTTTAGCCAAAATCTTTACAGATCAAACAACATAATCGAAAATCAAATATAACCAGTAAATTGAAATATGTATAGCGCCCTCATTTTTGCACAAATCTAAATTTACCAAAAATACCAGTAAATGAGCTCAAAATCAAAAAAAAATCTACAAAAATGGAATAAAATTTTGAGAACGGGTTCAAATCTTTATTATGCAACAAATTCCAGTTACTTGTACTGCTTTTTCAACTTTCTGAGAAGAAAAATTGAATTCTTGGTTAAAAATTAATAAATGTCCACCTCAAACAACAGTGCCATGGGGATGACCAGCCATGGGGCTGTCATGAGCAAGACTAACAACTTCCCTATGGTAAACCATTGGAACAACTATCTGATGAACAACTTGCCACACTTCACTAGCTGGAGCATCAACAGGCCTCCACTTTCTCATTGTGTTTATAAAAACAAAAGGAACATCTTCAGATTCCTCTAAGATCAACGCCTTATTCAAAATATCTTTAAGATCTGGATCATTCTTCTGCTAATAACTAACTTGCTACGGCTCACTGAATCAGAATCTTCACTTGGCACCTGCTCAGATTCTTGACTAGACTTACACTCTGGACTAGACCCTGACAAACTATCATCATCTAATATTGTCATAAAGCTACCTTCTAAGTCAAAGTTTTGGACTAAATCCTTACTCTTACACTCATTATCAACCTCAACCAAAGCATGCCTAGTCATAGACCTTGAAACTGCACACGCAGGATACAATACACTACTTTCATCACTATCAATCTCAGTGCAAGGCTTAGGGGACACAATAGGATCAGGAAGCACCTTACCACCTGCCAAATCATTCCCTAGCAACATAGAAACACCTCTTACTGGGAGTTCAGGCCTCACACCAACAACTACTGAACCAGATACCAAATTAGATTTCATATTAATCCTATGAAGGGGTACACTGATTATATCCATGCCTATGCCCTGAATCAAAACACTATCTCCTGTCGCACTATCCTCACTGAAAGGCAATAAACTCTCCGAGATCATTGATTGTGCACAGCAAGTATCTCTCATAATTTTAATAGGCCTATTTTCTACAATACTGTCATCCAGGGATACACAACCCTCCAACTCAAAGTCTTCCCTAACCTTCTCAGACTCAACAACTTGCTCCTTAAAACTATCCTGGAAACTAACACCAGCATGGGAACTTACACTTGGCCTCATAGATACAGCAAAACCTGTCGGGGCTGACTCCTGTTTTCCAGACCCTGGACTACCATTCAACTTCCAGCAATTTGACTGCATGTGACCTGGGCTTTTACAATAATGGCAAATGATAGGCCTCTTGAAATTATCTCTAGATCCTTGTCTTGATCTGTTAGGCCCACTGGTACCAGTAATCTTACTTTCCTGACTTAAGGGCTGTGAGCGAGATTTGTTCTCACTAGAAGGGTGTGACTCTGAGGGACTTACTCTACTCTGTGGTGGTCTATAAGGTCTACTCACAACATTGTCTCTGTCCTTGAATACATCTAGAGGACCCACCAGAATTAAAACTCAGTTTGTGGGTGAGAGCATAATCATCGGCTACCGTAGCGGCATCATGTACATTGCAAATGTCACGTTCATCTAAATGGGTTTTGATTTCAGAATGAACACACTGTTCAAACTGCTCAATTAAAATAACTTGTTCTAACTTCCCAAAATCTTCATTAACACTTTTGGTACTCATCCACGTATCAAACAACTGTTTCTGTGTTCTAGCAAATTCTACATGAGTTTGATCAGATTGTTTCTTAGCATTACGGAACTTTTGTCTGTACGCCTCTGGCACTAACTCATAGGCCTTCAATATAGATTCTTTCACAACATCATAATTTTTACTCTGATCTAAAGAGAGGGATGAATAAATCTCTCTGGCCTTACCAACAAACACTGTTTGGAGCAACATGGTCCAATACTCTTTAGGCCACTTAAGACTATCAGCAATCTTTTCAAAATATAAAAAATACTTATATACATCATGTTCCTGAAACTTTCGTACCAATCTAATGTTCTTGGTAGCATCAAAAGTATATGGGATAGAGCCTGATGAGCCTTATCTAATTTTGTTTTTTCCAAATTCATTTTTGCTTCTAACTCTTTTTCAAATTTCTCTTTCTCAAATGCCAATCTTTTTTCTTCCATTTCTATTTTATCTTGTATTTCTTGTTCCTGAATTCTTAACTTTTCCATCTCAATTTCAAGTTGCCTTATTTAATGGAATTATCTGAATTATCGTCAATTTCAATCTTGTTATCCAAATAAAATTCATCGAACAAATCATCAGCAACTAATCTATCAATCAACAAATTCTTAATTACTTATTTGACATCAATCTCGAAATATCTGGCCAAAGACATTAACTCCGGTTTCCTTAGGCCATCAAACTTATCACACGTAATGTCAGAAATAAACTATTCAGCATTAAACGCTATGGCTAACAATACAATAACTTACAACTATAATAACGAACAAATGATAAAATCTACAAAATATCCGTATTAAACACACGCTCAAAATTTACGGTAAATTTTATCAAACTTTTTAACAGTGTATTTCGCGGCACGAACCCCCCACTTTGTTACGGTCAAAGATTTTAAATGACCAAGGCCAAAATCACCTTACGGGTTTTTAAATGAAACAAAATAAATACACTGAAATATATTTATTTCTTAAAACTTTAATATGTGTTTTTGATTTAACTTACAAATTTGCTTGTTGTCTTAAAATATTACTTTTAAATAATTTACAGATACCGCTGCGAAATCCGCGTGATCCTAAGATATTTCACAAAGTTTATATTCCACGTTATAGTCCGAGATTGTTCATTAATGTCCACGGCATTAAAATCTTGATTAAATTTGCAGTCGTATCCTTGCAATTCACAAGTCCCGGAATCCAGCTGGCAAAAGGTAAATCCAAAACTTTCCTTGCGATATCAAATGGCAATTTCCACACAATTGTCCAACAATCACAACGAAGCTCCACTTGGCTTAAAAGCTGAATCCAGCGCACATAATCCACTCGAAAATTAAATATTAAAATAACAGTTTGTTTTTAATTCTCCATCCAAAGTTTAATTAGCAAACTCCACTCAGCTCTTAAAGTCCGTCCACCAAAATCCGCTCCTCCAAAAGTTCTCAAGCTGCTCCAAAGTCAATTCCACTTTATCAGTATAACTGCAACTTGTCAAAATCCATCCACACAAAGCAGCGTCCATTTTACGTCTGCTAAAAGTCACACGGTCCAGCCAAAAGTTTCCACATTTTATCAAAATTCCCCCACGATGACATTATTATTTACACACTGGTAATTTCCCATCTGGTATATTTACAATGCAAGATAAATACAAACACCTTAAATAGCAATTGGAATTCCCAAAGTGCCGGTCCTAAAGATGATCTATCAATGATCTAATTATGGAAATTCCACCATCTAGCATCTGATTGGTACTTTAATTTATGCAAATTTGATAGGTTCATGCAATCATGCCTATTTTTACAAAATTGGAAATTACCCTAGATTGCAACATCTCACACTGAAAAGTCCCTTTTGAACAAAATTCCCTTACTGTTGCAATTAAAGATTTCAGTAATTAAACTTCTCCAATTAAACAATTAATTAATCAACAAAAACAAATAATTCAGGTCCACATAACAATACTGGTGTTGTTAAGGCGTCCTAGAGCAAGATATTTTGAGGGTAAAACTTTTGTCAGTATTAAATGTCATCTGCCACTTGTCTTGCCATTTTGTGAGGGTGCCAAGATCAGTTTGTAGTGAGTGAGGGTAAGAGTCATTCTTGATAGTGTGGTACATGACACATTCATCTGCGAACAGTCTGACTGTGGATGAGATACCATGAGGGAGGTAATTGATGCAGAGCAAACGCAAAACGGAACGCAAGTTTGTCCAATAAGAATGCTCTCCATCAACAAAAACCCTCTGTTCACGTTTGGTGAGGAAATTTGACATTTTTGTGTGTAGTCTACCTGTAATACCATATTTATTGGACACACAAATGAAGGTTGAAATTTCTGCATCAAACATATTACTAACCTTGTTTGGAGGCCTTTCGCACAGAAACCATCTTGCGTCGTCAGCAATGAGAGATGTTATGATTTCTGGTCGTCTCTGGAACCGATGATGGTGGCGTAACTTCCGACCGGAAGTTACCAAATACAGTTATGATGTTAAAATCGGATCCCAAACGGGATCCAGTTCCACCTCCTTGTCTCTGTTGAGGGCGGGCTTCCTTTGCTTAATGTAAATAGCAGGGGGGGGGGAGGCTGGTCTCCCGATGGCAACGGAAAAATGAATCAGCAACACGGCTGCTACAGTACGTAGTGGCAAATTCTGTCTTAATTGTAAATAAAAAGGAAGTGGGAAAGGTATTTGGTCTGAAAGAATGATATCTTTTAAGAATATTATAAAATCTTATTGAAAAAAAAAAGAAAGAAAAAAAAAACCAAAACAAAATACGGTCGACACCAGACCTCGAACCCGGTTCCTTCTGATCTGTAGCTCGGCGCGCTAACCGACTAGCCCACTGAGCCTTCGTACTACTTTCGGGAACATTTTAAATTTTAACTTTGTGAATGGAATATCACATTCTGGATCAAATTATGTTAATTATCGTTATATTTATACAAATATAATGTTATTTTATAAAATAGGCCTGAATGAATGAGCTACTCATGCTATATTATTAGGACAATGGAATCGAAATCATTACCGGCAATGATGCGAGACCCGGAAGTGGGAAAAAAAAACCGTGTTTATCAAACTCTGTAACACATCGATAACGATCGCTAACAGCGCTTCTATTTAAGGTCAAGACGTCTTGAGTTACGTAGAAGAAACGGCAACTGTTGACTTTTAAAATAATCTTGCAATAGCGGAAACAGTACAAAACCCCGCGAAATTCATAAAACAAAGTCAATTATTTCAAAATTTACTCGATGCACCTCAAATTTTTTTTTTCGGTTTTCCTCCTATAATTGCATTTTCTTTCTTTGGGCCTTTTAAAAAAATAGGTGCATCGGGTAGTTTTAAAAATGACTTTCTCCATAGAATTTGTACGTGAATAGGGATTTTAAAAATCTCTAAAATTCAGTAAATTCACGAACCAGCCTCCCCCCTGGTAAATAGCTTCCAAGATTTTCCTTTGCGAAACCAATGCTGTTTGTCAGTGTGTTGGCATTTTCTTTCAGAATCTTTATCGTGGCCTACAATTATTACATGATGTATATCGTAATTATTTAATGAGTATTAAATTCTAATATGTTGCATTTTTACCATTGTGTAAAACGTTATCACCATCAAACACTTAAAAAGCAATACCAAAACAATTATGGAAGTGGAATCCCGTTATAAGCCTATATTGCATTTATCTGAACACTTTTAGAATACAACATTGAGAAACAAATAACACCATGGGATAAATTGTGAATGATTAGTAATCATTTTGATAAATTGCAATTTCAGCATACATTTACGTATAGACCTGGGAAAAATTTTGATATGAGCCAATTAAAAATGTAAACATATTTGCTAAAAATCTTAATTTTGATGACTCGGAATGCATGAAACTCTGAATCATAGATGATGACGTTAAAGTCAATCGTTCCAACATGCGTTAAGCTAACTCGACTTTAAAGATACATTTCATGTCATCTTCAAGATATTATTAAATTCTTTCAGTTTTCATATTTGATGATTCAAGTCCCTTTTGATGAAATGATATTAAAACGGGAATAAAAGCTGATGTGTGAAAGGTCTTATGAGTATTAACACAAGATTATTACTAGTCTGCCTCTGTTCCGGGATTGGAATATGGCAGTTTATTTCACCCTGCAAAGTGTGTAACTAATATTTGATGACACTTAAGTATTCTCATTTTAAACCGTTGTCTGCAGTTATGAAAGCCATTTTATTGCTCTCATTCTATGGGGAGGAAACATTGACGATCGAAATGAAGGGGGAAATTAACCTATAAATATTTTTAAGAGGTTTTACATTGTCAATATTAGTATGGTAACCTTTTTAAAGAAGCTTTCCTTGTTCAAGTTTAGTTGTTATTGGCATTTGTTGTTATTAATCCAGTTGAAAGAGATCTGGCATTGCGATCTTTGCAAATACCTTTACCATTTATGATCAATCCCAGAATATCACGCGCATGTGTTAACATTGTTTTTGATTGTTTTATAGTCAGTTTTTTTGTTTGTTTTTGTTTTTGTTTTCTTTCTTTTGTCTGTCATTTTACGAAACCCAGCTTTGGGTGTCGTAAACCTGCTGTCGGTTAAAACAAAATTGTGGCCAATGTCATATAAATACTGGATGCACACAAGTGTATTAAAAGTATGAAGCTTTCGAGAGAGTTATGTAGTGATCTCGTTATTAACCCTTGTTCTCCTTTTTGTAACACGTTCTCCGAAGGTGGGGGGGGGGGGGGGGGGGGTTGTTGCAACCCCCCTAATATTTTAGAACAAAACCCCCTATGAACTTGGTTTTGCTATTAATAGATAGGAATGATACCAAGATCATCAAAATCGGCCAAGGCGTTACGTAATTATGACGTCATAATGTACTTTCGAATTGGAAAATCAGGCAAAATTGCATTTTGGCAAAAATGGCCACCGAAATCAAAATTTTGCTATAAAAGTTCTAAATAACGGATTTTTATCTGTTTTTTTCCTAATTAAGACGGGAAATGATGATTCTAACATGTCTTCAAGATATTATTAAATTCTTTCAGTTTTCATATTT
>JXSR01S049278.1:0-11118 GCA_000969725.1 Ophiothrix spiculata
TGACCCCCGATGACCTCGGGTCGCAAAATCGCGAACACCCCCGTAGCCCCTCTACCCAAGGATCATCCTGTGCAAGTTTCACGAAAATCCGTCGAAGCATATACGAGAAGAAGCATATTTACGAAAGTTGAACGATAGATAGATAGATAGACCATGGAGGTAATAGTATATTACCTCCATGGATAGACCGATAGATAGACCGATAGATAGATAGACTAGATCATGGTTATATAAACCCAGGCACTATGTCCAGGCACTATGTGCATGGGTTAAAAATGCTTAGTGGACACTTTGGTGGACACTGGGCATTGATTTGAAGTTGATCCCATGGAAGCAACGGTTTAGCCAGGATTTGAAAGTAGGGTGTCCAAATTCGCGGCCGGGCGAACAGGCCGACTTTAATCAAGCAAGACATTGTGACATCACGTCAACATGATTGATATTCATACTTGACAAAGAAGACGATGATTAAGTTAAACCAACAAACGAAGACACAACACCGTATAAAGCCAATTTTGAAGTCCACAAAGTACATAAATTGATCAGATTTTGTGATGATGATGAATTGATGATTATTGAAGATAAATTCTAACATTCAACATTGAATTTCATATCGTAAAACGTATTTTTGGACGCCGTATTGGACGGCCTTTGCATTTGACAGGGCGTTCATTTTCATGATCAGCCGTCCAATTGACAGTTGGACGGCTCTCTGGCTAAACCCTTGCATGGAAGTTGCTATGTAACAAAGATACTGATTTTATGCACCTTAAACAATGTTTTCATTGACCCATAAATGAGAAAAGGACAATTTTTAGCAAATAATGAATTTTTTCTTGAATCTGGTTCACAAAATGCGGGGGTAATTTCATAACGCGGGCGGGTGATGGGAAACCGGGAATCTAGTTTCATTAACCTTATTGAATAATCAGGCTGACATAAAGTCTTTCTTATTCTATCGGATGACCTTACTATGCATCTGTAACTATGTCCTGTGAAAAGATGTACACAAATTGTACAACAGAAATGTCAACACACTTACTTGTATTTCTCTAGACTGACATCACTGCCATCGATATCTTTAACGGTGAACTCGTAGATACTCGCCGCCTTCTCCGGTGAGGACGGACCGCCTTCAGCCTGTAAACCAAGAAGAGATTGCGCGTTATAATACGTCGTAAATAACATACTAATGACGATATCGTAAAATTGGACAAAGGGCCACGTTAGGGCCTCCCATGCCCCGATGCGGGGTTTGGTCGTTACTTCTGGCATGGTTCACAATTTGTGTTTCATTACGAAGAGCCAATGGATAAGCACAACCAAAGGCCTCAACCAGGCTTGGCCTTATAAGTCTAACGCACCCTTTCACACTTACATATCCAAATCTTATATGTGTGACTAAAGCTTTGTCACAGCCTTGGTGGGGTGGGGGCACTCACATGTATTAGCACTTACGTATGTTTGGACATCAAGACCATATTTTCAGGCCTACTGTTCTTTGAATTGAAACCATGTAGTTGTTTGTTGAATACTTTAAGGTTTAGAGTATACCTGGCCCATGTCATTTTCACCTCAACGTTGTACCTGTATGATTTGTATTTGATGTGATCCCCCCCCCCTCCCTTTGTTCTAGATTGAGGACCCTAGAACCAGAAGGGGGTTAAGTCACATTGAGTACAAAATGAGAAAATGGCACAAACATCATATCATATTTGTGTTGTCTTGAATGGTATTGCTGTATCTCGCAGTGACTCCTACACATGCTCTGATCAACAAATTACTACAAAACTTGTACAGAATTTAGAAATGAGAATTCTGTAGCAGGAAATTGACACAACTCAATTTTCAAGATTTTGTGACTTAACCCCCGTTTAGTTCTAGGGTCCTAGATTGTGTGTGATAATAAGCTGTGACATTATAGTGACCTACCCACCCCAACCCCTGTTCAGGAAATAACCAGATCTTGCGATGCTACTAGTACTAATTAAACTTACATCACAAAGTATTGAAATGCTTCCAAAGGGACAGGTTATGTAAAGTCTAAATAATTTTAGAGTTGAAAGAAGGCGAGTTGAAGAATTAAGTGGTACTCATGCTTGTCAGAGCACCTAAAATTGGTCCTTAAGGCAACAACAACAAAAAACACTTGTTTTATGGGTGGACCTTTCTTGAAAAGTAGGGTCAGTCGGGCAGGCAATTTAAAAAAAAAATTGCCCAAAAAAACCTGGAACTATTTTTTGGAACAGCAAAATTTGCAGTACCGCTTCGCGGTACTGCACATGTCCGTTTGCACTTCCGCGAAGCGGAAATGTTGGGTCCGCTTCGGTTCTCCGCTAGCGGAGATGCAAAGTTTACTGTGCATTTCCGCTATAAGTTTATAAAGTTCCCACTACAGTTTTAGCAGTAATGCACAAATCTGTTTGCATTGCCGCTAAGCGGAAGTGCCGACTCCACTTAGTATTTCCCCTAGCGGAGATGCAAAATTTTCTGTGCATTTCCTTCGATTAGAAAAATTACTTTCTCTGCTTTATGTCTCCGCAAGTGGAAATGCGCGTTTTTCTGTGCAATCCCGTCTAAGCGGATGTGTCTGCTACGCTTCGTATTTCCGCTAGCGGGGATGCAACTATCTTTTTGCATCTCCGCTATTAACGTATAAACAAAGTTTCTACTTCATTTTAAGCGGTACTGCACATATCCGTTTGCACTTCCGCGAAGCGGAATTGTCGGCTCCTCTTCGCATCTCCGCTACCGGAGATGGTAAATTCTCTGTGCATTTCCTCTAGCGGTAAAACATATTCCTCCCACCTAAAATGAATATACGGAAGGTATCAACAAATTATTTTGTAATTTAATTCACTTTATTTTTAAGGTTTATCTCCTTTTCCCGTGCTTTACTATACTTAGGGCCTATAGGCTCTTATTAGCGTCGATTAAAATTATGTGAGATTTTATAATAGGCCTATATAGCCTAATTGACATCTTAAATCTTCCATTGTTCGTAAATCCGAGGAAATTTTTGTTGTTTATTACACCAATCAATTCAAAGGAACAATAGCAGGATTTGGCCAATTCAAACTGGTTATTAATCACATGAAATTAGGTTGAAATTAGGCAGTTAATCGGCAATTTACACATGCATCGATTTAGTAGGGCTAGGTCAAGTTTTCATGCCGCCATCATTGTCAATGTCAATCAAACTTTCAAAAACATCCAATCGATTATCGATGTATCAGATACGGAGACATGACATGTAGTTCTAAATATTAACATGATTAATCATGATTATATTGTGGGTGAGCTTCTATAGTATTGTTTTGTTTTTAAAAGTTAGTTTTGTATTGTTTATGATTGTTTTGTACATATGATATTGAAATAAACTTGAACTTGAACTTATAGTTTCTCAAGAATTGATTCAGAAGTAGGCTTAGGCCTATATAAAATGGTCAAAATGTCAATTATTTGTTTGAAAAGTCGTTAATAGAAACAAGATATGAATTCAACTCGATGTGTCATGCTCAAAAAGTTAGCTCAGGCATAGATGGGACTATTAATTACCACAAGTTTGAAGTCAGTTTTGTTTTACCTGCTAGCGGAAATGCACATGATTTTTTTGTAATAACGCTAGCGGAATTACGAAGCGGTGTTTACATTTCCGCGTGTTTGAATAAAAGGATCATGTGTCAAATATCCAACTTTTTTCCATGATAATGTATGGATAGCTGGATTGCACATAATTTCTCGCATTACCGCAAGTGGAATTACAAGCGGAGCTATTTTCACGATAGCGGGAGTGCACAATTTCTTTTGCACTTCCGCTAGCGGGAATGCGAAGGGGAGTTAACATGTCCGAGTGTGTAATGTTATAATGAAACTAGGCGGATTTGTTGTGCCTGCTTGCGGGAGTGCAAATATTTTATGGTAGTCCCGCTAGCGGAGATGCGAAGTGGAACCGAAGCGGATGTGTGCAGTACCGCTAGCAGTAGTGCACAGAATTATGTCAATTTTAATACCTGAAATAACCCAAAAATCCAAACAAAATGTGAGAAAATATGAAAAAAATTTACATAGATATTTTCTTCCAAATATTGGTCAAAATTGTTATTTTACAAGATTTTGGCAAACCCCCAAAAAATTCTTCCATTTGAAATGCAAATATAGGGTATGTCGCCTCGCCTAAATAGCACAAATGTTGATAACAAATTGCAATCCTAAATGGTGTAAGATGGTGCAAATCGAACCCAAATGGCATAATGCTGTAAGATTGTTATGAACTAATTAGAGGGGAGCGTGGCCGAGTGGTTAGAGCGTTGGACTCATAATCAAATGCATTCATCTGTCGTGAGGTCGAGTCCCAGTCTCGGCTCTCGACACATCTCCTTGTTTCCTTAAGCAAGAAACTTTGCTCTACTTGCTTCGGAGGGCACATAAAGCCAACGGTCCCATCTGAAGTGTTCCTGACACACTGTTGGATGTAAAAGAACGTCACAGGCCAAGCTACGGCTGTTCGAAATAAGAGTAGGGGAATCCTCCCCGGTACCGTGACCGTATGTCAAAATACGTCATCTACTCAAGGACCAGAGTGCATAGTCACTATATATACCTTCAAAAGTATATCATCGCTCTAGGACCAGAGAGCTCATCTAGATGCTGAAAAGGCTTTGATGAGAATAAGCGTAGAAGTAGAAGTAGAAGTAGAAGAAGTATATATCAAAACAGTATTAAACAATTTTATCTATTGCTTGAAGAAAATTCTATGCAAATCATGTACAACATGATCATAAGACAAGATCAGGGTAAAAATGACCCTTAGGCCAAGTAACAAAAATAACCAGTTGATCGTCCTCTCCCTCTCCAATTTTGGACGCCGCGCCAGTTTTTTTGTTTTTTTTTTGAAATCCCCAAAACAAAACAAAAATCAAAAAAACATTTTATAATTGGTATTAACAAGTGGACAGGATCCTCATTGCACTTTAATAACCTAAAAAATATCATAATATCATCTTCAAAAATGTTATGGTGGCCACCTTGGAAATGGTGACCATTTTGGAAAAAATGACAATTAATAAGGGCCTCCCTCACCAACTTTTCGGAAAAGTCCGGACGATCAACTGGTTATTTTTTTTACTTGGCCTTAGTGGTTAGCGCTGTTACTTAATGATGTAAATTGGGCTTAAAACTACCCCTTTTAGGTAATGTTGATGATAACGATGACGATGATGATGATGATGATCACTGGCGTTGGGAAAGGGGATAAATTTGCCAATTTTGAGGGGGCTGGGTGGTAATGATTATTAAAAATGGGCTGATTTTACATGGATTTTTACAATCTTGTGGGTGGAGGAGGGCTTCAGCCACCACAGCCACCCCTGGCCACGCCAATGATGATGATGATGATTTCTAGAAGACTTCTAGAAAAAAAAATTAGTTTGTTTCGACTTCGATTTCGACTAGCTCTAGTTCAGAGCTGAAAATAGACTGAAAAGATTTGTAATACTACCCTTTCTATATTAGTATCTGGCTCTTCTAAATACTCTACTGGAATTTACCCTAGGATTTTGTATCAAATTCTCATTTGATTTTTTACTCCGGGAGGGTAGAACTCGGGGAGGATAGAACTCTGGACAGTATAGAACAGCTAGTACTACAGCTGCTTTATATAGAATTGTCTGAAGACCAACTATTATCATTTTAAAATGTACTAAAATCTCATTCAATGTAGACCTTGTATTTTTGGGCCTAAACCTGGTATTTCTCATACCAAACATATTTTGAAATCAAAATCAAGCTCCTCAGAGCTAGTTTCGACCAGACAGGTGCAATTACTGCCAGTTGGAAATCACCGGGATATCAAACTTTTAAAACACCGCAGAATACATATATCTATATATTTTATAACATTTATTTGAAGCACTTCATTAATCGAACCAACGGAGCTTAACCGCTTGCCCTTAAAACGGCAACGTGACTTTTATATTTTTGACAGGGTCTAGCTATACTAGCGAGGCCCCATATATCAGGCACTTCTTTCAAAGGGGAGATTTAATTAGGCCCCTGACCGGTGGCGTAGCCAGGGGTGGGCAAGGTGGGCGAAATGCCCACCTCGGACATTTTTTGGAGAAATTTTGAAGACCTTGGAGAAAAATAAAGGGGGCAGGAAATTGCCGTTTTTCCATAAAATTACGACAATTAAAGCTGAAAATGGCTAAAAATTAGGTTGAAAACTTCATAAAGTACAATATTTGGCAGTTTTTCTTGAAAAACTCAGCCGAGTCGGCGGGCGAGTCGGCCCCTTGGAACCCCTGTAAAGTCGCTCGATAAAATCCATTGGAGAAATCTTGGGTGGTTTGCCCACCCCTGGAGAAAGGCCTGGCTACGCCACTGCCCCTGACACTTTATTCCAGACATTTTACAGCTCCATTACTTTTATTTATGCATGTAATTTTGATGCGAGAAAAACGAATGGTTAAAGAAACCATCGAAAGACCGTGGTTCCGAACTGGCGCCACGGTTCAATAAACAAAAACGTCGTTCTCAATTTTAGTGAGAGCAGTATTACCAAATATTTAACGGTGCGCAAAAATTAATTGTTAACCAATATAAACACAGTTGAAGTGACCAACTAAACGCAAAATTTACGAAATTCTGTATAAAACACCAAAGCAATTGATTGAAAAATTATAAATAGGTCTATATCTGTAAATCATACAACTTTCCCATGTTCATTATCGAAATTTATAACTTTTAAGGTTGATCAAAGATTGCCGCGGTATTGTACGTATAAAGGTAATTAATTATTCAACCCTTGAATACCAACTGGCTCAGTGGCGCAGTCGGTAGCGCTGTTGTAATTACGTCCGAGAGAATAACAAGTTGGTATGGGTTCGAGTCCCGGCAAGGTCTCAATGTTTGCGAAGGAATTTCTAATTCAAATTAAATTGATGTCTACGTATTTATAAAATAAAAATAATCTTGACAATTAAATTGATTTATTAATTAATGTATGTTGTCTTCAAAATATCTGATTTTTCTATAGAACCTTCATCCGACCCCGACAACGATTCCGATACCAGCGACACCGACCTTTCTTCTCCGTCACCGATCCGATCCAATTTTACGCCAATGTAATTACTGCAGTCTACATGCACGTCGTTACAAGATCTGCGACAAGTGCTTTTTATTCGGTAGTCTGCGACCAACCAAAGTGCAGGAAACATCCGGGAGGAAACAGCATCGCATGATTTGTAACAAGTGATCACGTTAAAGAAACTTTGGCGCAATTATAGTCTCAGTGGCTGAAAGCGCCATTACAAAACAAACAAACATCTCAACACATGATGTAGACCAATCAACGATGCGTTTTGACCTTCAAACTTGGTACCCCGCTTGGTGAAAGCCTATTGAAACAAGATCAAACTGTTTGGTGAAAATGATGAAACTTTTTGTTGCTATATAAAAATTAACACCATAGAATACATATATTCCATTATTTGTCTTATCCTGTATTCGCCAACTCTAAAATAAATTAATGAATAGCTCTAGTTCTCAATAATACCAGAGAACAATTTCTGACGGGCCTAGTCTAGATACTAGGCCTCAAAATCATGCTTAAAATACATCTGGTACCGTTCAATTCCCCTAATCGCTCCTCTCACAGATCGCCCCTCCCACGGACCCAGTGTGCGCCGCTGCCTGGCACACTTTTGACTGTACCACAGAGGGTAGTGGACAGCTCATCTGAGCCAAGAGCTTTTCTGATAGGACACAATCAAGGAGGCGAGGATGAATGTAGAAGATGACACTTGGGTTAAAACCGTGGCTCCAATTTGTTTTTTGTTTTTAATTCTGCGTCCCAGGTTTTAAAGAGGTCAGTATGATATTGAAATTTGCAGTGGTTGTCAATGCCCTTTATTTTTTTGTCATTTGTTTCTATATTTTTTCCAAGATTATTTTTATTTCATAAATATGTATTTAAATATGTAGACAAATTGAATTTAAATTTACCATTTGAACCCAACGAGCCGGTATACTGGCTCACATGTACATGTACCATTTACCCGATGAGCCGGTTTACCAGCTTTTAGGTCACGTGTCAGAAACTTGATGTGTCTGTCAACAAGCATGGGTAGTTAAATTTTCAAGTCTTATTTATATTGGAAGACATCAATGAAGCTTTGAACCCATGGTTGATGCGTCATTTTGCTCTTATTTACACGAAAGAGGTGAAAATTCCTCATATTTTCGTAAATTCAATCACAATTTTCAACAAATGAGGCTTCGCCCATAGACTACAACGTAAATGTGATGACTCACCCCGAAAAGGGGGACTTTGCGACAGAACACTTTTCGAGAAACTGGCGAAAATAAGCAGCAAAAAATAAAGAAAATAATAAGGATTTCCAGCACATTTTCTGTTGTAAAATTTGAATGCATTTATTAATTTCAACAAGTAAGGTGTCATTTTAAAGCTTAGAAAATGTTATAACAGATGAAATGATAAAATAAAATTGATATCATCTTCAAAGTCCCCCCCTTTCGGGGTGAGCCATCACAAATGTCAAATATGTTGGTCAACATGCAGTGAATGCTGGTTATTGGAACAATTCAAGACTACTGTAAAATGAAAACGTAAAGCAAGGGACATCAGAATCAAAGTAAAATTAGAGGTTATATTTTGTTGTTTAACTTTCGGTTTGGCCCGGGTCAGCGGTACAGATACACGTGGAATGGCCAGGGTTCAAAGGGTTAAAATTCCTCTGCAAACATAGCCTTGCCGGGACTTGAACCACCACCAAAATTTATTCTTTCGAACGAAACCAATCACAACAGCGCTACCAATTGCGCCACTGAGGCAGATGCTATTCAAGGGTTGAATAATTACCTTTACACGTACAAAATGCCGCGACAATCTTTGATCATCCATAAAAGTTATAAATTTTGATAATGAAAATGGGAAAGTTGGATGAAGGAGAGATGTAGCCCAATTTATTATTTTTCAATCGATTTCATGAATTTTACATTTAGAAATAGGCCTACCGCTATGTTTACATTGGTTAAGAATTGATTTTGCGCACCGTTAAATATTTGCTAATACTGCCATCACTAAGGCCAAATAAAAAAACAAGTTTGTTTCTGGTGACCAGGGCACGTTTCTGTTTAGTTACATATTTCCTGCATATTTCGTATCAAAAACAAAATCTTTATTTTTGATTTAAAAAAAAAACATAAAGCTTACAGGAGACTTACACTTGTATGATAATTTTCTACAGCCCAGTTTAATCTAGATGCATCTAGATGTGCCAAGTACCGTGTGGAGAGCCCCATTGTTACACTTACTTCTCTGGGGCGGGGGGTACTCAAATTTGGTTTGGGTAGGTACATGCCTTATATGGGACCAATCCATATACCATATTTTGAGTCAAATTTAATCTAAAATCACATGTTTTTGCCCCAACTAGCGCTATTTTGGCGCAAAGTTTCTAAAGTTTTGTGAAGAATTGCTCTAATTCATACTATTTGGCAAAGTTTCCAAAATTTCAAAAAAGAAAACATCAAAAAACACATTTTGTGAAGATAAAGGGCCCATTGTAATATAGAGAACCTATTGCGACTTCCTTCGGACTACCAGACATCGGTATGTGACCTGGGTGTAAGTTTTTGAGAAAACAATCACAGCGGTAAGTTTGTATGGGCATGGTGATCCATAACAAGTTAAAGGGACTAGCCTAGATTCCACCTAGAATTAGATATTTATGAAAATGCTCTAAACAAAGCTTAAAAGTATAGCAAAATCCAAAAAAGTGCAAAAATGTACACACAAATGGCTCAAATTGAGAGATAATGAATTTGCAATATACCATTCTTTGATGGTGGTGTGTTTCCTAAATCCTAACTTTTGTACCTCAGATGGATTTACTAGATAAAGGATCAAACAAAGCTCATGGAAATAATTTAAAACATATTAAATGAGAAACAATTACATCAAAAATAATTTGTTTGGCTATCACAAGTGTAGAAACAAGATTTTTATCAGTTTTTAAACTAGAAACACTGTTTTCACACCACTTTTTGTCGCCGGCGACAAAAATTAAAGTAGGTAATGAATTGCAATTTTCTCCAATATTCCTCAAAATCATGGAAAACTACTTGTAGGTTATATTACTATAAACATGTTCTATCGGTTCAAGTAAAAAAAATGCAGGTAAAAAACTAGTGGGAAGAATCTAGACCAGTCCCTTTAACAAAAAAATGGGAAAAAGTGAAATTTCAGAATCGGGATGATTGGCAATACCAGGCGGCACAGGACGCACAATAAATTGTATGTTTAACTCAGATTTTACAGGGTATTCATCCGCGGTATCACCCATATATTTCGAACCATAAATAAAAAGAAAAGTAGTTAGAACTTTAAAATAATCAGAATATCTTTTTAGTTTTCTGGGGTCGAAGTCCCGACCCCAACGGTTTTGAAATCTGCATATTTTATATGCTAGTAAGGGAATAAAATAAAAAATTTGAGCTTCAGTTAAAATTCAAGTTTTTTGAATGGGAGTTTCAAAAGCTGATGATGTCACGTCCAACTACTCTTGGCCAATACTTAACAAGCAGTTGGGAATTGCTTGAATATCAACACCATAGAATACATATATATCATTATATATATAAGATCTTTATTGTTATCTCAAAGGCATATAAATGTTAAATATAACTACGGAGGTTCCCTCACGTATACTTTTTCGACAAAAATTTTGCTGGGACTTGTTGAAGCAAGACCCGATATGAACAACCTCGGTGCCTTTAATTAACTCAGAGGAGTTATTTAACTCAGAGGAGTTATTCAAAGGTGCAATTCACGATTCTGATGTGACAATAACCTTATCTCTTTTCTAGCTAAATAGAAAGAAGAGTACAACATAAATGTATGCTGAAAATTTCACTTGATTCCGATCATTCATTTCATTTCATTTAGGAAAAACATACATCTAAGGATAAAAACACAGAAAAGTATACAATAAGATACACGTATTTCCACTGTGGTCCTTAGACAAGCCTAATAATAACATATAAAATCACCTGAAAGAATTGCACATCATAATATTTAAATACAGCATATGGACC
>JXSR01S049280.1:87710-103485 GCA_000969725.1 Ophiothrix spiculata
GTTTGTGAACCAACCATCTTGTACCACAAGGTTTGGATCAAATTTTTATATAGTATATTGTAATCATTTTCTTTTCCTCAGACCCATGTCCAGAAGGCGAATCATTGTGCGCTGATAGTGAAACTTGTGTGACGGATGACTACAGATGTGATTACATCGTTGACTGTCCAGACAATAGCGATGAAATTGTGGGTTGTGGGCCTTGTGGGGCAAATGAATTCCAATGTAAAGTGGGAAGCTGTCTGAATGCTACGTGGGTGTGTGATGGTGTGGAGGACTGTTTTGATGGCAGTGATGAGGCTGCTGAATTATGCGGATACCCAACTGTGCCACCAACAGGCAAGTTTTGTTCACATTTTTGATTTTATCAAACAATAAATAACTGATGAGATTTTTAGTGTTATGCAACAATGGGGTGTCCTGGCAATTCTGCTTACTGCTTTATTTAAAGGATCATGGTATGATTGTTTATGTTTTGGTACCAAAATATTGCTCATATTTTTCTCATAGCCCATGTGAAATTTCACGGCTAAGTCTTGGTCCTTTTTGGAGTCAGATGTAAAAATGTGTCTAATTATTGTAACCATAATTAATTTTACACAGTAACGAATAGGCAGATGTGAATTATACAAAATTGACCATAAAATCAAATCACTTTGACTGATTTAGCTTATGTTTAAAGTTTTAACCTCTTTAATGGTTATCTTTCATATGACACTGAAAACTAAATTTTGAAAAATTGGACCATGAAGA
Organism: Ophiothrix spiculata; assembly: GCA_000969725.1. Taxonomy (NCBI): domain Eukaryota; kingdom Metazoa; phylum Echinodermata; class Ophiuroidea; order Amphilepidida; family Ophiotrichidae; genus Ophiothrix; species Ophiothrix spiculata. Next base: position 88,464 of record JXSR01S049280.1, read on the forward strand.
AAGTTAGCTTTAAGGGAGTAACTACTATGTAAAACATGTGTACATACAACCATTGAATTTGAAGTAAAACTTTGAAAGGGAGTATCTTGTGCATTCCATATTATGTTTTACATTTGTGTTACACAAGGCCTTGAATTTTCAAGTCCAGGAATTATTTGAAACAATAATGTCTAACAATTTGAGCTCTCTTGGGATAGGTTTGGGAGGGGAGAAGCTGATGATTGTGAATTGGCCCTTAACTTAAGATAGTAACTAAACATAAATGTTTCAGTGACAGTAATGATTGTATCTTGTTTTAATCAGGTGACTGTCCAGAAGGTGAGATTGCTTTCTGTGATGACGGTTCTTGTATCCCAGACGATTCTGTGTGTGATGGTTACTTTGATTGCCCTGATTACACGGATGAAATCTATTGCCCACGTAAGTACCTGTAAATTGTTTATCCCTAAACAGAACACAAACACCACATGTTTAAAATCATTACGGAACAACATGCAACAGAGACAAGTCTTGATTTGGCAGATTTCATTGTTTCAGTGAATTCCAGAGAATTGGGCGACAGACTCATTGAATCAGATTACTCAATGAGATCCTATAACCATTATAGTGACAGTCTTAAAATTGACCCACTTGTTAACATCATGACCAACGACATCGACTCAATGTCTGGTATTTTTTATGTTATGTTATGTACAAAAAAGGACTTAATCGTATAATTGATGGCAGACATGTGATCATTTACCAGTTGTCAATTGTACTAGTAGAAGAAGACCTACTGATGGTTTGTTGAATGTTTTCCTATCTGTAGAAATGGTATTGAATATGTTCCCTTTAAAGCAAAAATGCAGTATTTCAATATTTGACATTATTAAATTTATTTAATTTACTTTGATTTTTATCAACAGCTCAATGCTATGATCTGATATTTGCGCCATGTTTGGAAGTACTGCCATACAACCGAGTTCAATTTCCCAACCAATATGCAAACAATCAAGGAGAGCTTATTTTTGGCTATCAACTGGAGACCTTCCAGACCTGCCATCCCAAGGCTGTTGAACAATACTGCAGATTTGTTGCACCTGAGTGCGAACCAGCCAGGAACCTTCCTCAATGTAGAGACTATTGTGAAGAAGTCAGAGATGCCTGCAATGAGCCTTTAGCAAGAGAAACAGAAGGTTACCAATGGCCGACATGTGATCATTTACCGTTTGTCAACTGCACTAACAGTGAAGGAGGTAAAGTATATGTTATTTGCATAACCAAACATTAAAACTGTCAATGCAGCGGTACTTTCCTTGATTTGCAACAAAAGATTCTGGGTGCGACTCCCAGTCCCGGCGATGTATGTGCATTCGATTTTAATACAATGCTCGTTTCCCCTCATTATGCCACAGACAATCAATGTATTAACCTAAAAGAGACCAACCTAGATTTTCATTCCAAAAGATAATGTTTGTAGTCATATATACTTTTTAAATAATATAAGTCTTGATTCAATTATTCATTTATTTAGTGATATGTTAAGATTTTAGTCTGCTTTTCAAACATTATTTGATAAATTATTAAGACTGATGGCTTTAAATGATCACCATGATCATTAGGCTTAAGGGAGCTGAATTGATGGTGAAATTTAGCTAACAAATTTCACATTTCACATTAAATCTTTTTAACAACACTAATTATTTTTTCTTTCCAGTTCTTGTAACAGCCAATGCTGCGAGACAGACTCCAACATCTATCACCATTAATAGTATGCAGTCTTCAGAAGCAGATTTATATCTCCTGATCTTGTTGAAATCTGAACAACAAGAGTTTGTACTTGCAGTCAATCTGACACTTGACGAATTAAACGTGATCGAAAATGGTGCATTTGAATACACATTTACAGGACTTGAACCAGGCACGGGCTACTCAATCTTTGTAGGATTCATCAATGCAAGAGGCACTTTACCGATTGGGACGGTGGAAGCAAGTACTACAAGTAAGTGACACATATTTTGAAAATCTTGTTGGTTCTATTAAAGGGGCATTGGACAAGTTCAGCATCATCCCCACATTTTTCTCCATTCAACAATTTTGAAGCATACAAACTAAAATTTCATCCAAATATAAATGCAGAGCTGAAACTTTTAATTTTTGACAAAATATCTTATGTAGAAGTTAATGTATTATATTTGCTCAATTCAAAGATTTGTAAGCTCTATGATTTCTGTTGAAGGTCCTCAGAACATACAGATTTATTTCATATTTCCAATCATTTTTTGAAATGAAACTTTCTAGGTGTTTTCAAGCTAGCTTAGGGATTGTGAAACTGCCCAAAAATCAATTTAGTCAATTTATGACTTTTGCATGTATTTCCAACTCTACCGCAAAATAACATATGTCACAGCTGATTCCAGATGAATGACCACATATATAAACTGTGTATGGATGTAGCACACCCAACAGAATTTTTATTGGCTTGCTGAAATATAGTTTGACAGTGTTCAAAAACTTGCTACATCAATCTTTTCTTATATTTCAGACATTTACCTTGATGATTTGTTTACATGCTTAAATGGTAAATGTGGCCCTGAATCTTATCACAGCGATTTTATCAGTGATCGTGTTTGTAATTTGTTCCCAAGGGGTGGGGATCTAGGTAAAAAATTGTACATTTTGTAAAATTGGCCATCTCTATTTGTATTTTGGGCTCAAAAACCTACCTGTCAATTATACACTATATATGACCAGATGCTGGCACACTGTTTTTTAATGTCTTTTTGGCAAATATTTGTGCTTTTTAAACATTTTTTGATTATACAGGGTGGTTCAAAAAACTTAGAACCCAAGTTCAAGGTCACGTTTTAGACAGTAATTGTAGCTCAATCAACTTGAATTTGCACAGGAATAATTGTTAATACCTTTTAAACCACCCATGAAAGTTTCATGCATTTTGCATCATTAGGTCTTTAGATACAGCTCTTTATGTACACCGTCCTTCAAATTGCCCTGTCCACGGAAGCTTTTCTTCGTTTTTGTCTTAAATCTGTTCCCCTTGATATGCACCGTATTTGGTTCCACACGTGTTGTACTGCATGTTAAATTACTCATATTTATCTGATGAAAGTGATTGATCACCAATTTTTAATTGAATGATGTACCTGAACATGCTGAAAATAGCTTCAGATAATGGAGCCGCAGTTTCAGCAACGTAATGGTGCAGTTAAGATTACAGGTTCATACAAAAGGTCTCTGAACTCCTGCTCACGTAATTTTGATTGTTTGTATGTTTTTGTTTGTTTGGTCTTCTTCTGTAAATGTTTTCCAACCGAGTGGTTGGACTTAGTCACTCAAGCGTTGTCAGATAGATTTCAGGTCCTTAGGTGCTGTAAAGTGACGAAATTACATTGAAAGATCAGCTAGGAAAATGCTAGGAAAACGCCTTCAATTCAAGCAGGGAACGCCCGTAACACAACATGCAGTGCAGTACATGCGGGTTAGAGTACTTAAATTGATTACACATCAATGTTGTGTGATCCATTGAAAGGTTTAAGTCAGAAGGAGAGAGAAGCAGTCGTGGACAAGCCACTTTGAAGCAATATTTTGATAATGGGCTGTATCTTAAAAACCAAAGATCAAAACTTGACCAAAAATGCAGAAATGGTTTAAAACCTACCCCACATGATGTCTTTGCCAACTGAAGGTAATAGAGATATAATTACTAAGTAAAAAATGCCTTTAAACTTGGGTTTTGAGTTTTTTGAACCACCCTGTATATACTTTTTATAAATGCAGTGTATTATTATTATTATTGTTATTATTACTAGTTTGGATATTTGTTATTATTACTAGTTTGGATATTAAAGCATTAATTTTGCTCAAATTATGTGCCTTTTTTGCCAATTTTCCCAAAATAATCCAATTTAAGCAAATAATGTCCTTTTATTTGTGACAAAACCCACCCCAAATCACTATACGGTACCAAAATCTGTGAAAACCACTCCAAAAGGCAAGTATATATATATATGTATACCATGTCAATGGAAGGACCCTCCCTAGGTGAGTTCCAAAGTGTCAACAGTGGTTGTGTCAATGCCCCATGGAGGTGTGATTGCATTCATGATTGTTTATTTATACTATGATTATTTTTCAGGTGTATGTGCTGAAGATGAGTTTTCATGCGCTGATGGTCAGACTTGTGTGCCTGAGTCTTATCAATGTGATTACTTCAACGATTGCGGAGACAACAGTGACGAGGTTGATGGCTGTGTCTGCCACCTGATCTTTGATTTCCAGTGTGTCAGCGGTGGTTGTGTCAATGCCACATGGAGATGTGATGGTGTACCAGACTGCTATGATGGCAGTGACGAATCGGAATGCAGCGAGTGCACTGAAGGAACTTACCAATGCGGAAATGGAAACTGCATTCCTGAAATCTACCGCTGTGATTACTTTAACGACTGTGAAGACAACAGCGATGAGAGTGATTGCGTCTGCGACCTAACCTACGAGTTCCAATGTACTGCTGGTGGATGCATCAATGGCACCTGGGTGTGTGATGGTGAGGCAGATTGTGCCGATGGCAGCGATGAAACAAGCTGTGGAACAACAGTAGGACCCACTCCAACCCCAGGTAAATGATCTATATACTTATCATGTCTAATACATCAACTTCAATTGCAGAGGGTCATTCTATATGATATTAATGTAATGTTTATGTAATTCCAAAGAATCTAAATTGGAGAACCAGTCTTGTTGCCAGTTTGTTGTTGATCATCCAGCTGAGTTATAGTGTGTTCAGAGTCTGTCAATATCCATCGATAGATGCCCCATCGGCCTCACTTGATATCGATGTGCGTTAATGAGCGAGGAACAATGATGCTCGTTTGCATTGATGGTCATCACTTGATGTACTTGAATTTAGTCCAACTTCAGCCAGCGATAATGCAGCGTGACCAATATTCTGGGTCTCTGGCTGAGAATTTTAATTTCTGTATTTTTCAAAATAACAATTATACTATCAGAGATAAGCATTTTGTTTTTCAAGTAAGCCATATTGAAAAATTATTCTTGCATTTGGTCTTGAAAGGAGATATTTAGTGAAAGTAATTAAAGTTTTCAGCCAGTTCATTTCGAAGATGCCAGATGTTTGCGCAGCTGTAAGATGCCGCAAGTACAGTAACTCACCTTCCTAAGCAACAATCCAAGATGGCCACTATCCTGTATAGATTACATGATGGTCAAATGAAATGGTGGCGAGCATTGATTGTCCCTTTTGGATAATCCTTGAGTAATCCATATCATACACAGGTTGTGGCTCTGGGAATTGGCAATGTGCTGATGGTGAATGTATCGTTGAACGAGGGCGCTGTGACGGATTTCAAGATTGCATTGATGGATCTGATGAGGTGGACTGTGAGTATGACCTCCATGAACTGTACACTTAGTATCAATGAATGGTTTCAACACACAATTCAAGATTCCAAGGCCCATCAAGGGTATTTATTTTATTTTTATCCAGTCAGTGAAAAGTCAGGGAATTTGATAAGAATGCCTCAAATAATGTAAATTTTGATTGGCCCAAAAAAAGAAAGTAGTCAGACTCATTCTCCTGGTGTATCAGATCTCTGTATTTCTAGTTTCATATGCGTGGTCTTAGGACTTGAAAGGTAATCCGTTTTCACATTTTTTATAAAAATAATTAATATGGATTTTTGAGAGTTCATCAGTGAAAATATATTGATCAACCTACGTGTCAACATGCCGTTTGTTCTTTAATTCTTTCGCGTCTAAATTACTGCAATGGACTTCTTTCTTCACTGCCGTCTTCCTACATAATTAGACTACAGCGCCTACAAAACTGGGCAGCTCGTCTTGTTTTTGAAGTTGACCGTAAACATTCCGTGGCACCACTTCTGAAATCTTTGCACTGGCTTCCGGTACATCAAAGAATTGTTTTTAAATTACTGTTGTGTACCTATAAATGTCTTCTTAACCAAGGACCCAGTTATTTGAAAAATTCTCTATTATTATATGTTTCAAAAAGACAACTCAGATCTTCAAAAGACTATCTTCGTCTAAGTTACCTTATCACAAGAGTTTTAGCTGGTGATAGAACTTTTACAGTTTCTGCTTCTAAAGAATGGAACAGATTAAGATCAGACAATCATCCTGTTAATGTGTTCAAAAAAGCACAAAAAACTTACCTGTTTCCATTGTTGTAATTATTTCATTTTTATTTTAAAATTGTATAATTAAGATGTACATGTAGTAATATTTTACGTTGTATTTTAAGGTTGTATTTGTAAGCGCTCTGAGCCTTTTGGAAATGGCACAATTAATGCTTTTTGTATTGTATTGTATTGTATTGAAAAATCAGAGAATTTCTTTTTTTAAATACTGGGAACCCTGCTATTGTATGTTTATACAAGTTTTCTGATGTTGAGTGACAAGCCAGATTATAGGTCAATGACATTTTGGACACAAAAACCCAAAATCCAGTTATGCCCCCTCTTTATGTGAAGTGATAGTTGGTTTACTCTTATGGGAATGTTATCTTCGTCACACCACAGTCTTAAATATTTAGGATCCTGGTTTAGGATTTTACTTGCTACAAATCCATTCGGGAAAAATGATACAAGAATATCTGAAGGAGTAATGTTTACCCAAATTAATGTTTTGTTTTATCAATATGAAAAAAGAGAATTGACATATAACGTTTTATATTTTGTATCTGTGACCTAAGGTGTGCATTTTTAAGCTGTTTAAACCTACATTATTAGCTTTTTTTATTTCCTTTTGTTTTTGCCAGGTCAATGTTCAGAAGAAGAATTCCAATGCGCAGCAGGTTTCTGTATTGATTTAATCTATCACTGTGATTATCTGGATGACTGTGGTGATTTCAGTGATGAAATTACCTGCGTGTGCGACCCATCCACTGAGTTTAGCTGTACAGGTGGCGGTTGCGTCAGTAGCACCTGGGTGTGTGATGGTGAGGCAGATTGTGTCGATGGCAGCGATGAAGCTAGCTGTGGAGCAACAGTAGGACCCACACCAACCCCAGGTAAATGATCTAATTCAAATAATACAGATACATTTGTGCTCAACCATCCACTATGAGTCCACCTAGTAAGCACATTTTCAAAGAACTTATGTAGGAGATCCTTGTTTCTTTTGACCACCTATGGAAATTGGGGCAATCTTCAGTATATCCTGTAGAGAATTAGTTATTGCTCCTGAAATATTTTTTGGATGCACTTGGTCTTTTCTTATGAGGAAAGTTCATGGAAATTTGCACATCTTGCAGAGCACAAGTTGCAATAGGCAGGACTGAAAATGTTACACATACTTGCAATCCCTGTTGGTGTACGTTTCAAATCAAGATTTAAGCTCTCCAACTATAGCTAAATACCGAAATTGTTCCAAAAATATCTGGAAATATAATACCTTAGCCCAATGTTCTACAAAAAGATGCTGGAAGCCTTGTTGAATTTCTTGTTTATTTGTTTTGTTCTCTCTTTTCAAGCTTATTGATGAATTACACTGCTGACTATACTTTGAAACATATAAACATTGTTTCATTTAGAGAGGTTTTTGCATGCCATGTCACATCAGTCCAATTTCATACTCATGAATGCAATGTTAGCAAGCTTTTTCTTAAGCGGGTACAAGGTGATTTTTATCATACTTTTTGCATCCGTTGGGGCAGTAAAATGAGACCCAGGCGATGATATAATTTTTCCCTCCCACAGTGCCCGGGTCTTGTCATATACATAGTTTTGCATCTAGTATGAGTCAACATTTGATAAGAAAATTATTGGAGTCATAGGAATTTTTTGAAAAAAAAATTCATATTCATCAGAAGATAATCAAATGTTTTCTTTAATTGCTGTGGTATCAGAAACAAATCAAACTATAACCTTTTATGCAATAGCTGTATACGTTGTCATTGAAGATTTTGAAAATCTATATTCTGTAAATCTTGAAGGGTGCAACAAGTAGCCAATTAATGCACAAAAACCAATTTGACTATACGGGGAAGTAAATTAGTCCATATTTCTCAAATTATAACAAGGTACCAAATCTTGCTGAATTTTCAAATTTATTTACAATGTGTGTCCATGTGTTATCAAAAAAATTAGCCCAAAATAATACCAAAATTAAGAAGAATTCATTACGCAGTGATTCAGCCTTAATCAATCCTAATCAATCATTACTAGTCTCTTACACAATACAAAACCACCAGTTCACAATGTTGTAGAATACAGGGGATATGCTGTGGATCTTGTAACAGAGTCTGATTTTTTGTTGCATACTTCAAGGTTTATAGAGTATACATGGATTGTTCTTCTTTTTTTTCCTCAGCACTCTGTGAGGAAGATGAGTTTCAATGTGGTGATGGTACCTGTGTCCCAGCAACTTGGCGGTGCGACTATTATAGTGACTGCACAGACTTCAGCGATGAAATTGAAGGGTGTGTCTGCGATTCACGCCGAGATTTTGAATGCACAGCTGGTGGATGTGTGAAGAACACATGGGTGTGTGATGGCGAACGTGATTGTGTGGACGGCAGTGATGAGAGTGCTAGTCTGTGTGGTTACACAACTACCCAACCAACTGTAACAACAACACAACCTCCAGGTAAGTGTGAATGCTTTAAAAAACAAGTAATCCCTTTAAAAAATCATACATAGGCGGTAAGGTATGTTTAGTTCTTCAACACAAACAATAATTAAGCAGTGTCTGGCTCAATTGCTTTAACCCTAACTGTACAAAACATCAAAAAATCACAGTCCACATAGATCGCCATACGTCATTGACCAGAGTAAGAAAAGGTCACAAAATTGCTGCCATGGCAGCGCGTGCTCGGTGGCTTACATAGTGATAGTTGGGTTGGGATGCGAGAGGTCACAGGTTCAAACCCGCCATTTTTAACTTGCCGATTTCCAAGGAGAACAGAGAAGTTAAATTGTGTGAAACATTCATTTGCAGAAGTGTGTGAGGAGAACGAGTTCACTTGTGCCAATGGGGACTGTATCTTTGCTGTTTATAAATGTGATGCAGAATATGACTGTTCAGACGGCAGTGATGAAATTGACTGCACTTGTGATCCCCAAACACAGTTTGCTTGCAGCAGTTTTGGTTGTATTAATTTCAATTATGAATGCGATAATGAACCTGACTGTTCTGACAACAGCGATGAAGTAAACTGTATCTGTGACCCGTTGGAGGAATTCCAATGTGTTAGCGGCGGTTGTGTTAAAATGGATTATACATGTGATGGAGAAAGAGATTGTTTTGATGGAAGTGATGAAGTAAACTGTACTTGCGACCCTGATACTCAGTTTGCATGCCGCAGCGGTGGATGTATAAACATAGCATATCAATGTGATGGCGATCTGGATTGTGATGACTACAGTGATGAAGTCAACTGTACATGTGATGAAGACACAGAATTCCAATGCGCCAATAGTGAATGTATCAATATCGATTGGAGATGCGACGCCGAACCGGATTGCATTGACGACAGCGACGAAGTGGGTTGCGTTTGCAACTCAGACACAGAATTTGCATGTGCCAGTGGGGGATGCATCAATATTGAGTGGGTTTGTGATCAGGAAGTGGACTGTAGTGATGGCAGCGATGAATCACTCGACATATGTGGGCAACCAACTGATCAACCAACAGATATCCCGCCGACCGGTAAGAAATCCAAACAAATTTGCTACTGATTTCTCTTGGGGGTAACCAGGTATGATTAACACTCTTCTTATAGGATAGAAACAACATAACTGCCGCCAGAAAGTATTTACGCATAATTAAAAATGTTAAGAAACCTCATTTTTATATAAAACAAAGATTCATGCTTGAATAGGTGATTTATTTATTCAATATATATAAATCAGTGTTTCTTTTGATATTTGATCTTCCATTACCATTAAAATGCCTGATTTCATGGGCCACATACAAATACACCGCAAGTACAAATCTCATTACAATGTAACTTATCAATTATTCATAACCTCATTAACACCGTGCCGTGAAGAATGTTTTCAGTCAAGTTTTCAAGCAAATTTCTGATATGGCTAAATAAAATAAAGGTTTTGTGCAGCAGAAGTACTCTCTGGCCTCAGTATTTCAACATTCAACAGGTGTATGTTAGACTAAGACATGGAATCAATGTTTCGCACTGGTAAAACTATTCTTAAATAAGCAAAGGAAACAAAGATATCTCTTTCAACATTTTTTTTAACAAAATTAGTGCAGTGTCACAGGTACAATGCTACCAAAAATTGGCCATCAAAACCATTCGACAAACTATCTTAATAATTATCATAACATAATTTGACTACTAAAAGTGTGTCTAATTAATAACAACATAAAACAAAGCAAAAGTATTCACAGTTTTAGTTCTAATTCACAAAATTGGTCTTTTAATCCAATTTTTGACCTTTTTCTTTTTAAAATCTTGGCAAAATTTATTTTTTGTGTCATGCTTAATTGATAAAGTTGTTCTATTTAAAGGTAGGTTTTGAAATGACACAGCATCCCAGGTTGGAAAGTTGTCAAATTAACTATTTTTGCCAGGCAGTGTGGAAGTTGATCAACTACAGTTCTGTCAGTTGTGCAATACCGATTTGTTTTCATCAACTATTAATTAATTGAATAAAATTTCATCAACAAAACCTGAATTAGTAAGTGTTGAGGTCTTGGGCAACTCTCATCTTCTGAATGATTGTTTATCCTTCTTCTCGTTTGGACGATGACCACCAACAGAGGGCTCACTCCCACCCAGAAGGGGATCAAAAACGTGAGTGATAAAGTGGTTCCCTTGTCTCTGTTCTTAACACCCAAAAGAAACACTCATGCCCGATCCAGGGCCCGATCGATCAATCAAACGTAAATAAACAGAGCTACGAAAGGCCCCACGAAGCAGGCGAAAATGTGAAGATATTTCCTCTTTTTGTCCAAATCACGGGAACCGATTTTTAAAAATCTTATGTTTTTGGAATCCTGTGACTCTACAGAACAGGTGAGTAATTTGTTTTAGGCAATGTAGAAGGACAAGTTATCATACAGAGCAAGTCTGGGAGGATGTTCAGAGATAACTGCCGACACGGCCACTAAATGGCTATATTTGTGCGCATAAGTTCTGTGACTTCGGACCTACGAAAATTACAATACCAAATGATAAAATTTAATGACGGTCCGCAAGTCACAGCTCTGGGACTAGTGTCCATATAATATTGGTCTCCTTTCCTAGAACTTTGATATTGTCCCAATCTATGACGTGACAATGTAACACTGCATGATCAGCAACGGTGGATTTGGATTGTTCACTATCAGATGCTTTCCTGGCTGCCCGAGTGTAATTGACTTCAGTCCTTCAACTTCGTAGTTTCACTCTTTTGCTCTTTAATGCATGTACCAATAAGTAGTGATATCACACTTCATGATGTTAAAGGGGCATAGTCCAATTGCTTCAAAATATTTTAGAAACTTTTTGAGATTTTGATATCAAAATTTTGCTTATATTTTTCTCTTAATCCCTGTGGAACTTCACAGCTGAGTTAAGTTCTATTTTGGAGATATATATGAGAATGTGTCTAATTATGGTAACCATAAATAAATTTACACAGGCAGCTCTGAAATACAAAATTATCCATGAAATTTAAATGGTTTGACAGATTCAGCTGAAATTTGAAACTTAAATCTCTTTATTGATAATCTTTCATATGACACTAAAAAAAATCGGACCATGCTTCTTTAACATCAGGTAATGATGTGAAACCTTTAACTTCATGATTGTGTTGTGTTACAGATCTTCCGTGTGACATGTTTCTATGTTCTGACAATTCCTACTGCCTTCCGTATGAGTGGGTCTGTGACAGTTTGCCCGATTGTCGAGATTTAAGTGATGAGATCAACTGTGGGCCACCAGGTAGTGGGTTGTTGTAATTAATAAAACTAAAGCTTATTACATGAGAGCTTTCAAAATTGGCCCTTTAAGCCAGCCGAGCAAGTGAATTGTAAAGTTGCTCATCAAATATTGAAACCTATATTCTTACTGGCCAGGTAGGGTGGCATTTTATGAAATGTGTGTGCCCAATAAAAATACCCATTACAGTCATACAGCCCAACATGAAAGCATAGATCATAAGCAGTTTTGATAAAACTTCAGAATTGTTGAATTATTTTCAGAAATTGAAATACTAGTAGCTCATATTCAAGTATCTGCAATTATGTTAATGGCCTCATAATTAATCAAGATTATAGACCTCTCCCTCTCTGTCTCTCTCATGTAAACAGCTTTACAATATCTGTTCTTGTTACTTTTGCACCAACAAACTTTCAAATTATTTACACTTGTCAGTGAAAAACACTTTCACTAGTTAAAAGTTGGTGTTTGGTAAAACCTTGTCCTCACTGAGCTTTAATAAGTTGTGTTTTGTAAATAACTTGACTATATGTATTATTTCATTATTAATCAAATCCTAATACTAATTAATTATTGTTGTCATTTTGTGCTATGTTATACATTTTGATCAGATGTGTTAAATTGTAATTTAGTTCAGATTCTTTTTAAATATGATAGTGAGATCATTGACATCATGATTTTGTTCACCAAATGTGATATGATCAGGTAGAATGGGTCAGATGATGACAATGTTGATGTTTGGTGACATTAGACAAGTTCAGTATCGTCCCCAAACTTTCCCCCAAATATTTTGTGATTTTTGCATAATTTGACATAAGCGTTATAAGGGCAGCGTGCAAAGTTTCATTGTCAAATTCAAATCCTATATATATAAAACTATTGAGATATTCATTTATTTTTAAAATGCCCCCTAAAGATGAAACTTTAAATTTGGCTTTAGCAAGAGATTTGATGCCAACTGAAAATTACTTTTCATTTATCTGCCATTTATGATGTGAGAAGAATATTTTAGAAACAAATCCTTGTCTCTTTCTTGGTTTGTAGCATCAATAAATATGTTAAGAGAATAGTCTCATACCCAAGATCAACAAACAAAATAAAATTAATCAAAATCCTGAATATTTGGCAATTAACTTTTTTTTTCTAACATATTTAAAAGTGTAAATCATCCACAAATAAAATTTCAAAACTTTGTCCAATGGCTCTTTAAGGTCTATAGAAGTAGAAAAATCTTTTTGATTAAAAAGTTTGAAAATTTGTTGCATCCCTACAACCAAATAACTATGTGATGGTGTTTATATCATTTTTAAAACAAATTTGAAAATTGCAGACATGTGACTCATTTCCCTCGATCATGTCACAAGTTTAGGCATGCATCATATATTATTGTTTCAAATAAATTTCGGACATGAGCATGATTTCTGAACGCAGCCACCGCGTATCCACAAGTTGTGACAAGAACAGGACACCGGGAAGTACGCAACACCGTTTCCAATCAGTAATCCACAGTGCCGCGACATCGCGCGTGCCTGGAAAGCGTTGGGTACTCGCATAAAATGCACACGCAATTGTGGTACGCAAGGCTCAAAATGTTCGTGTCCGAGAATTATTTGAAACAACAATAGTCATTTTTATAAGTTTTGTTTCAGCAATTGTAAATTTCTCCCAGGGGGTAACTGGGTATTTTCGACCTGCTTTAGACTTGTGTACTGAATTGACTGATTCAAACCTATAGCTTTTCCCAAGTTCAAGATTTTTTCAAGTTATAGTATGAATTTACAGTACTAAGAAAAGAAATATTCCATTCGCACGTCAAGCTCACACTGCATTTAGTGAACTTCAGATTAGGTCAAACCTCCCCTGTTCCTGAGGATGTAAACATGGGACATTTAATATATAGTAGCCCGAGCCATAAAACTCCCAAGCTCTGTGCATGGATGAAGTATACTATAAATTTCATAGAATCAAAAGTAAGCATTTTTTGCTTGAGACAAAAATAAATCTAAAAGTGGTTCAAAATTGAATAGTTCTTGTTATAATCATTTGCTTAAAAAGTTTTCTTACAGCAGATGTAATATATAATCCCCCCCCCCCCCCCCCCACACACACACCCACATGCATCCATCAGCATAACTATAGCCTTATGCCAGCTATAAACCACTGGTTGTTCCTTATCTGTGTATTATTTAATCTATGAGCCCAATAAATTGGTAAACCAATTTCCACAGGTTTTGTAAATAAATGTAGTTTATATTCATTTTTTTCTTAACATGCTGTATGTTATTAACAACCATGCAAGTTATCGTTTTTTACTTTGAATTATTGTTTTGCATGACAGCAGAGTTAATTAGAGTAAATATTAACCCTTACCCTACTGAATCTCACAATATCCCATTCCACAAAGTTAATAAATTTCAAAGAAAGTTACAATATGAGTTATCTATGATCACGAAATTCGTACCATGGCAGCGCCTGCTCAGTAGCTTGACATGGTGATAATTGTTTCAGGAAGCAGGAGGTTGTGGGTTTGTATCCAGGCGAAAATCTTCCATTTTTGACTTACAGATTTCCAAGAAGGGGTCAAAAGTGTTATGTTTCAGCAAACGTGGAATGTTATATATGAGTGCAATGAATTCCATTTAACAAATGGAAACATTCGTTTCACGTATAAAGGTTACTGTCATTTGATGCATTTCACTTCTAAATACCTAAATCTTTATACAGATATGAAGTCTATTTGGGGTTGATAAAATGAAAGAATAAACCTTTACCCTTGAAAATGCAGGTTCACATTTTCCATTTATATCATTTCAAAAAAAATGATGAACAGTCATGTTTACAATATCTGTTCTTAATGCAATCACAGCAACCTTAATTGGCTTGAAAACCGAGCAACAAAACAGAGTATATATTTTATATATCATTTCACTGGTTCAGTGCAGTGGACAATTAAAAATGCACATTTGCCGATTTTCTTGGTAAAAATAGCTTAAAATGATAACATACCTTAACCAATCAAATGACAAGAATCTTAGTACTATGAGTTATATAGTATTAATTATATATGTTGGTGGTAATACTTTGTAATTCTGTATCACTGCA
>JXSR01S049290.1:5108-16653 GCA_000969725.1 Ophiothrix spiculata
TCTTCAGCATAATGTAATGTGTTTTGTTTTTCACACTTTTGTACCTTGTTATAAATTTATTGACAACTCTGCAATAACTAAGTCTCCATTCGTAAATAACTCTCCATTCGTGTATTATCACGAATGGAGAGTTATTGTATTAACGCTCCATTCCTACAAAATAATGGAGTGAAAACACAATAGGGTGAGGTCTCAGGTGGGTGTTAAAATACAAGAAACTGCAACATTTGATACGTCATGGAATCTAAAAAATGGCAACATTTGAAGAAGGTTTAAGTGTTATGTAAAACTTTACTTCACATTGGATTTTATCATTCTAGGCTTCATTTTACAAATTGAAATAAATTACAGGGCTGCTGATTGCCCGAAAAATCAATAGGCCTATTCCTAAGGAATTTATTTTGAACTGAATGTAATTTATAAGGTTGATTTGATAATATGAAGCACTAAATCCATAGTATGTGTCATGCATTAAACTATAGCAGGCAGAACTTGATCTTTCAGATGCTTACATTAATGACAGTGGTGTGCCCTGGATTTTTTGAGGGTGGGGCACAATCAGTTTCCCTGGAATGGCAAGACTAAAAAGAAAACAAAAGTACACCAGAATTATTTGGTACTACCTTTTGGAAAGTGACAAGCACAACAACAACAACAACAACAACAAAAAGGTCTCACAAGCGCACGGCAAGTTTTCGAACGATTTGATTATTTTCCCTTCTCCCCCTTTCTTTTCTATCTCTTTTATCAATTGTCAAGATTTTCCCCGCCTGACTCACCAAACTGTGGCTTACCGGCCCACTAACTCCTCTCCATGAAGGCGCTATTTCATGAAAACGCACAAATAGCTTTCTCCTCCTCACCCACCCCCTTTGGCCACGCCACTGATTAATGACCCCTTTAAATATACCTGATAACACCCTGGCACATGCATGTACATGACTTTTGAATGTTCTGCATATCTGGCCTCAGGAATTATGTTTTAAGTAACCGCGGTGTTGACAACTCCGTGAATGTTGTAGGTGGGAACTGAGACACTCAACGACCATGTGAACAGATTGATGCTGTCATATCGGAGCATATTTGAAGACCCTTGATTTTTACGAGAAAGTTATAGTGTTTCAGAATCAAATTGTCTGTATATTATGTCCCCTTCACAGTTTTAAGTTCATTGTCGGCCTAACGTGTGTCTGGGCTTTATTCCCTGGTCACATAACCTTGCGGTGAGGTTACGATGTGTTTACGGTGTCAGTTCAACAGACGCCGATCGGACACCGGCCGGTGTCCAGACGGTGTCCGTGAGCCGTAGAAACGCCGGAAGTATGCCGCAAGAATTTAAGTCCGAATTTAAGTACAATGTCTTCAGTTATGGTCACATAACCACTGGTGTCCGACCGGGCATAGCAATCATTCACCGGTGTCATACCGATGTCATACCAGCGTTGCGGCTTATATGACCAGGGTGTTATGCTCAGCTGGTGATAAACTTTTGGTTCTATCTATTATATTCTATTCCCCCGGGGTATCAAAAATGGTATGCAGGTGATATCCGCGATATCAAACAAAGAGTCCTGCGGAACTGAATTTTGGTCAAAAGTAGGATCTATGGAACTGATTTTTTCTCACATTCAGGTCTCAGAGACTGCTTTTTACAACTATTTGAGCAGAAAATTGCCGCTCAATTAGGTTGAAAACGTAATAAATTACACTTTTTATCGATAACTAAAGATTCGTTATAAAATACCTGTTTAATTCAATAAAATCAGTTACATTCTGGATAATACTCAAGCTTCTATTTTTTACCAAATTCTTATTATTGTTGTTAATTCAAAACAAATGTAACGAGACAAAATAGGGTCCTTTAAAAAAAATCAGTATCATAATAGCCTAATAATGAAAGTCAAATAAAATATGAGAAAGACTGAAAACAGGCGACGACACTTTTTAATGCTGTATGCAAAACGGGGCACAAAAGATTGGCTCTTTATCGCCTCTGACCTTCAGAGTATTGTGTAGTAAATTTGGCTGGTAAGGAATAATCTCTTAAAATTTCCTTTAGTTTATTTCTACTCAAATTAATTTGAAGCAGTTCCAAGCAATAATGATTCGTTTGCTTTGATCCATGCTCCGATATCATACGGGCTATTAATTATATCCACCTTGTTAGATTGTATACATTCCAATCTCGATACGAGCTGCCAAAAGACATTCAGGAAGTCATGGAGCTGCTGGATGAAATACATATATGTCAGCGCGATGTGCTGATATGGTCTATGCCATTAACTCTCAGATTGCGCACATACACGCCTTCTGAGGAAAACAACATAGCTAATTATTTTGCTAAATTTTGAAAATAAACATTTTTGAATATAAGTGAATTAAATGGCCTGACATTTGGCCTGATAAATGGTCTGATATTTAATAACATGCATAATTATGCGTTGATTAAAGGTGCTTTTGTGACAATTTTGGGTAACAAATCTGCAGACAATGGTACCAGATATATATCTAAAGTTGGGAGATAGACGAACTGAACATGGTTACAAGGATATAAAGCTATAACAATACACACTAGCATGCTACCGTATTTCTAATACATAATCAAATAAGGGAAAGGAGAAATACGCATCGTACGCTAGAACATTAATAACAATCAGACAAATCACAAACAGGCCAGGATTTCATTTTATTTGTAAAAAATCCTGGCCGGACAGGGATTCGAACCCCGGACCTCTGGCTTGCCATGCCAGCGCTCTAACCACTGAACTACCCGGTCTCTCAGATAAACCGAGAGTTTTAATAACCATGTACCCGTGCAGATGGTTCCGGTACAACACACAGACAGAATACGAGACAACCCATTGATCAGGAGCATTCCTGCTGCAACCATCTAACTTATAAACAATATATATCTAAAGTTGGGAGATAGACGAACTGAACATGGGTACAAGGATATAAAGCTATAACAATACACAGAGTCATTATGGTCTCTTAACTAATAATGAGATGCGGATGATGACATGTAGATAATGCTGCACGAGTCACACATACTAGTCATGACTCTAATGATTGGCTCTAGAGCGATACACTAGCGTTTAAATATTTTTATACTCAAATTTCATACACTAAGATCAGTTCATATGTGCCGAATATGTAAATTTTATTTCAGAGCAAATATTAAAATAAACCATCATCTAGAATTAAGATATGAAAGGTCGGCATTGTAAGAGAAACAGTAAACATACCCCAACCAGACACCCTAATAGAGCAACATTAATTTCAGATGATATTTGTGATCAGAGATCATTCTATCTATTTTTATCTCCTTGCAATTGCTAACAATAATTGGAAACTGCAGAGATATTGAGAGACTAAGAGGGACTATGGTTGTTGCTGGTTTTATGTTTCTGGACCTGGTTCTGGACTTATAGGCACGTTACACATCTGGTTTTACTGCATCACTTGCGTACAGTGTAATATAACATAGAACAAGATAACGCAGTCATCTTGTTGATAACTAAAGATTCGTTATAAAATACCTGTTTAATTCAAAAATATCAGTTACATTTTGGAAAATATATATACTCCAGCATCTTATTGTTGTTGTTAATTCAAACAAATGTAACAAGACAAAAATAGGGTCCTTTTTCAAAAAAAAATGTAGCAATCCAGTGTCATAATAATGAAAGTCAAATGAAATATGAGAAAGTTTGAAAACAGGCGCCGCACACTTTTTAATGCTATAATATACAAAAAAGGACACACAAGATGGGCTCTTTATTGCTTCTGACCTTCAGAATATTTGTGCATTAAATTTTGTTGGTAAGGAATGCTAATCTCTCCTTTGGTTTATTCCTACTCAAATCATTTTGAAGCAGTTCCAAGCAATAATGGTTCGTTTGCTTTGATCCATGCTCCGATATCATACGGGCTATTAATTATATCCACCTTGTTAGATTGTATACATTCCAATCTTGATACGAGCTGCCAGAAGACATTCAGGAAGTCATGGAGCTGCTGGATGAGATACATATATGTCAGCGCGATGTGCTGATATGGTCTATGTCAGTAACTCTCATATTGCACACATACACGCCTTCAGAGGAAGACAACATAGCATTGAATTATTTTGCTGAATTTTTGGTAAACATTTTTCAATATAAGTGAATTAAATGGCCTGATATTTAATAACATGCATAATTATGAGTTGATTAAATGTGCTTTTGTGACAATTTTGGGTAACAAATTTGTAGACAATGGTACCTAATATTAGATTATGACTCGTGAGAGTCATAATGGTCTTTTAACCATTTATTCAATGATCGAGATGCGGATGATGACTTGTGGATAATGCTGCTCGAGTCAGAAGACATACAATTTGAAACTTAGGACGTGTTCACACATACTAATCATGACTAAAAGAGCGAGACAACTTAGTAGTTGCGTTTACACATGGACACGACTTGCGCGTTAAAACTAGTGGCGCGTCAATTTTGGTCACGAGCGAGACACTTTCTAAAATTGCGTTTACGCTGGGAATTTGCTCAAGAGTGGCTCAAGAGCATGAATATAGTCATGACCAAACTTTTATGTGTGAATATGCCCTTAAAAGTAAAATAACGTCTTTGATTAAAGTTCTATCAAAATACAGGTTACTTTCGAGTTGCTGTCCGGAGAGAAATTCATTTATTTTTTAATTAAGATTTGGTTATGTAAGAATTACCATATAAATTATGTATATGCACTAAACCATACACTGATGATATATAGTTCATATAGTTGAATGTTTAAATTTCAAAACAAGAAAATATAAAAAAAAAACTTCTGAATCTAAACATAAAAGGTAAATACTATAGCAGAATCAGTACTAAAACATACTTATACCAGACACTGTGAGCATTAATAGATAAATCAATATGTCTTGTTTTATTTTATTGCTAACCATGAATGATTATTGCAAAAGAACACATATAGAGAGTAAAGATCAATACATACTTCTTATGGGCTACCAAACATTTGGTGCATCAAGTCTTTGTCATCTTATAATATTCCACCAAATTTTCTTTGCTTTGTGATTTTCAACACCAATCATCCGTTATTGATTAGAAGATGCATTGGAATTGATGTAATAACAAAGACTTGTTGCACCAAATGTTTGATAGCTCAAAATAGTATGAATTGAGCTTTAGAAGGGTTAATGTTAATTTAGTTATATTCTGGATCAATTAAACAAAAAATGATGGTTGATGATCCAAGATGCATTCAAAGTTTCTGTTTTGTTGAGCAAAAATAGATACTTTTCGGTATATGGGCATGCAATTATCTATCCTCTTTATTGTTGTTTTTGCTTTTGATTCAGAAAGCATATGATACAGTGTAGCAACTTATAAAAAATGCCATTTATTAAACATGCTCATAATAATGTTACAACCCAGTATCTTAGCCAACCATGAAAGTCGACCAAATTTCGAAGAAAACCTATATAACGTACGCTCTAAACTGCCTCAGATGTCTCATGCGCAGTTATTGTTCGTTGGCTAAAGATATATTTTAAGTAGCCGTTTATAGAGTAAAATAAGATGCATTAATTTCCATTGGCGTATTCTTGTGATAAAAATATATTGAAGCAGTTCCAAGCAATTATGAATCCGATGTGAAAGGAATCTTAGTCCCCCTGAAATGGTAGTCCACCTTCCATAGACCATAACGGTAGCTATCAGTTAATGCTACCAAAACAAATTTCATGCTTTTAGGAACACATCATATGACTTCAGTGAAGGCACCGAATGATTTTGACATTGTATTAAATGATACCAAACTTGAAAGGGTAAAATCAACAAAGTTTCTTGGTGTATTAATAGATGAAAACTTGACGTGGAAAAATCATATTGATTGTATATCAAAGACCATATCTAGAAATATTGGTGTCATGAACAAATTGAAACATTATATTCCAAATCGTATACTTCATACACTGTACTGTACTTTAGTTCTACCATACCTTAATTATAGTATAATCATATGGGGTGATACATGTAAGTCATACCTTGATAAACTTATAAAATTACAAAAGTGGGCCATTAGAACTGTCTCTAATAGCCATTACAGGAGTCACTCCGGTCCACTATTTGCTAAAAACAACTTGTTAACTGTCACTGATATGTATACTTTAGAACTAGGGGTGTTTATGTATAGATTTTCCATTGATGAACTACCTGTGGCTTTCGGAGATTTTTTTACGGAAAGATCAAACATTCACAAGTACAAAACAAGACACTCTGATCATTATAATTTAACAAGAAATAAGAAATCCTTCTCAGACCATTGCATAAGAACGAGCGGACCTATTCTTTGGAACTCACTCCCAAAAACCTTAAAACAATGCAAAACTGTTAAACATTTTCGTAACACATTCAAATGTAACCTAATACAAAAATATGATTGAATTTGAGCCTGTCCATTGTCTTATCTTGTTTGTGCTTCATGTTTTTTCTCTCCTGTGATTTTGTTTCATTTGATTATTATTTTTAGCTTTTGACATATAATTTATCTTGTATAGGGGTGGACCATTATCAGATCTTATTGGTCTCCCGGCCACTCCTCCATATATCTGTTCTTGTTTTTATCTAGTTGTTTCTTGTAATGTATGTATATATATGGAAATAAAGAACCTTGAATGAATGAAAAAAAAAAAAAAAAACGGAGTAAAGCGTGAAACTAATGTTGCGTGAGAGTTGTTAGCCTGTAATACCCTGTACAACCCGGTGTGAAAGTAATCTTAGTCCCCCTGATATGGTAGTCTGCCTTCCATAGACCATAACGGAATAAAGTGTGAAACTATTGTTGCGTGAGAGTTGTTAGCCTATACTTTACTGTACAACCCGGGCAATAAGAACGTATGACTTCTATTCCTGCTACACCGGTGTGAAAGGAATAATAGTCCCCCTGAAATGGTAGTCCGCTTTCCATAGACCATAACGGAGTAAAGCGTGAAACTAATGTTGCGTGAGAGTTGTTAGCCTATACTTTACTGTACAACCCGGACAATTAGAATGGTGGACTTACATTCCTGCAACACCGGCTTGCATTTATCTTGCATTTTACCCAGAACGGGTATTAATTATATCTATCATTTAAGATTA
Source organism: Ophiothrix spiculata (assembly GCA_000969725.1). Taxonomy (NCBI): domain Eukaryota; kingdom Metazoa; phylum Echinodermata; class Ophiuroidea; order Amphilepidida; family Ophiotrichidae; genus Ophiothrix; species Ophiothrix spiculata. Next base: position 12,251 of record JXSR01S049290.1, read on the forward strand.
TATATACGGTACATTATTATCTTTGCACAAGCTGCCAAAAGACATGTTTTGCAAGTAGTGGAGCTGTAGGATGGAACGAATGTCAACTACACTATAACCTATAAAGTTGGATTAAGATATTTTTACCACTCTTTTAAGTAAATGTTGATTTATGAGGAAAATATCTGGGAAACTTATTTTGCTTTAGTGAGAATTGATAATTAATATAGTTGAGTGTGAAATGTATTTCCAAATGTGATCAATTTTCTCATGTACCGGTAGGGGACATGAACACAAATGGGTCAACAACTAGATTGTAAGGTTATTTTACAACACCTGGGTCAAGGTCACTTCAATACTCAAGCTGAGTGGTCATATGGAATGTTTATCTGTAATCTGTAATTTTCATATTGAAGGATTACCCTTCCCCTATGACTTCGATTGAGTTGCAGAGAACTCTCTTGCATAATACAGATGCCGCATGTTCTTTTCCACCATTCAGTTTTAATATTTAATGATTTAGAAAAAAGATGTCGGTTTTGTTTTTTAATATTGACCTGAAAATCATATTTTTGTTTCAGCCCTCCCAAGGACTTACAGGCTTGGCTCAATTAGCGTGGTGTAAAGTGTACCCATTACAATTATCTAACACAATTGCCTAACACTTTTCACCTATCTACCACTAACCTCAGTTGATATTCCAACTTTTTGGGCAACAATGTATGTCTCTCACTGCAATGCATTGATATTTCCATTAAAACATTACAATAAAATTACATCAAAATAAACATCAATATGCATACGATACATTGTACAAGAACCCCAATGGAGGAATAGACCAGAAGGCCAGTGAGGCCTGATGGTAGCCTATCCCCGTGTCATCAAACAAGCAAAAACTAACAAAAGAAAAAATAAAAATTACAGAAAAACAACAAACATTAAAATCATAGAACTCAAATTTACTCAACTCAGAACAAGACAAAAAAGACAAAAGGATGTCGGATCAAGATAGATTCAAGATTTGGTATTATTCATATTTTTTGATAAGGGTTTGTTTCAATTGTTTACGAAAATGTTTCACAGAATTTGATTCTTTTTGTGATTCGGATAGTGAATTCCATAGGATTGGGCCAGATGAACGTGTGCTACGATAAGAAAAGGACTTTTTATTGCTTGCAACATTCAAATTATTTGCGTATCGTGTGTGATAGTTGTGAACTTCAGATCGTTTTGAGAAAAAAGTTTTTAAAAGCAACGGCGGGTAAGTCATTTGTACTAAATTTATACATAAAGGTTCCGAGATTCAGCGTGTAGAGGTCTTTTACATTGAGTAAATTGAATTGAGCAAATAAATGTGCAGTATGAGCTCTATAATGACTGTCTGAAATTGTTCTGGTAGCCCACTTTTGTATTTAAATTAATTTATCCAAGTAAGAACTGCATGTGTTGCCCCATATAGTGATACCATAGTTCAAATATGGTAATACCAAAGTGCAGTACAAAGTATGCAATATCTTAGCTGGGATAAAGTGTTTTAATTTGTTAATGATTCCAATATTTCTAGATACAGTTTTTGAAATGCAATCAATATGAGCTTTCAAGGTAAAGCACTCATCAATTAGAACTCCAAGAAATTTCGTAGATTTTACTCTCTCAAGAACTGTATCATCTAGCAGTACGTTCAAATCATTGTGTGTCTTTTTTGATGTCATGTGGGGTGTGCCCAGAATCATATAATTTGTTTTACTAGCATTTACAGATAATTTGTTTGCTCTAAACCAGTTACTGGCTTCCTGAAGTTTTTTATTAATTAGATTTATTCTGTTATGCATGTCTTTGTTTGAGTATAGGATAGTAGTATCGTCAGCAGAAAGTATAAAGTCCAATACATCTGATGTATATATAATATCATTTACATATAAAATAAATAGAAATGGGCCCAATATAGAGCCCTGTGGAACACCGCACACAATGTTTTGAATCTCTGAGTTTTGATCATTATAATACACAAATTGCTTCCTATTACTTTTAAAGTAAGTAATTTTCAAACCATTCCAATACTATTCCACGGAATCCGTAATGTTCCAATTTATATAACAGTATACCATGATCAATTGTATCAAAGGCTTTTGATAAATCAAGGAATATTCCTATTGTGGTTTTGTCGTTTTCAACAGCGGTGTTTATTTTGTCTACAAGAAGTTCAATAGCCATATTTGTCGAATGTTTTGGGCGAAAACCAAATTGTTTATCATTAAGAATTCCGTGATCAGTAATATATTCTAAGCATCTATTGAATACAAGTCTTTCCAGAATTTTTGAAAAGCAGGGAAGAAGTGATACAGTTTTTTAATGGAATACAATCGTTATATACTTGATCAAATGTATCAATAAATTTGTCGTAGTCATCATTTACATTCTTGTTGTCAAGGACTTCATTCCATTTAACTTTTGACAACTTTTGTTTCAGTCTGGCAATGTTGTAGTTGTTACATTCATTTTTACTAGTAAGATTAAGATTTGTTGATAAAATATTTGGCAAATGATCACTAATATCAGTAAGTAAAATGGCTGTCTGGATCTCCTCATGATTGTTCGTTAATATATTGTCAATACACGTTGCGGTTGTGGCCGTAATCCTGGTTGGTTTATATATCGTGGGAAGCATCGAATAAGAGTAGATAAATTCAAGCTATTCATGAATTGATTTTTCAGAGTCAGCTTTCAACAAGTCTATATTAAAATCTCCCATTATATATGCAGATGTTTTTTCAGAATTGATTTTGATCATAATTGGAGTAAGGTCGTGAATAAATTATCAATGGGTGTGTGTGACCTGTTGCTTAAATTTAATATTTACGTGCTCTAATTATTTAACGAGGTGGGGATGACAATAATTTAATTATCTTTCAGTTAAAATACAACTATGAAATAACAAAGTTATAAGATGTAACTTCTTTTTCGTTTTTATTTTTCGTATAGTTCTGTCAAAATGTCCTGCATGCCGCATGTATATACGCATATTCAGATACACAAAACATGACGTACATATGAATATTATTTTATGATAGATTTCCATCGCTTGAAGTAAGTAAAATGTGGCTTTGTTAAGGTAACAGCAGTGTTTGATGATATATTTACATGCATTAAGAGCAGATTATATATGCTGGACATTAACATTACAATTCAGAGCAATTATTAAATACAAATACTTAATAGGAAAGACAAAATGTCGACGTTGTAGAAAAACCGTGTCAAAACATTCCCATTCTAGACACTCTAATTAGAGCAACATTAATATGAGATGATATTTCTGATAAGATCATCTATGCTTGAAAAGATGTATCAACATGTCTTATTTCATTTCATTGCTAACCACGGTTGGTTATTACAGAGATAGACATTACAGATATATTTAGAAACTAAGAGAGGATATGGTTGTTGATTTAGTTGTTTGTTTATGATTCTGGATCAATAGCCAACTTGTGCATATCTCTAAAATGCAATCTATTTTTACTCCAGTAAACGAATGACTTCAGCGAATATCCCGAAATGTAATCTGCTTTTATTCGAGTAAATGAGTACTTGGAATGACTCCTAACCCTTGACCATCTAAGGGTGGGATGGGGTTGTTACCATCCCCCTAACGGATTGTCCCGATTGCCAAAAAACGCTAAACAATGTGACCCCGGGCATCTAGTTTTTACATCCTTTGCAGTCATTTTGATGAAATAAAGTCGGGGGTACCACCTTATGTGGGGGTAGGGTAAGCCGTCAAATAAAAGTCGCCATTTTGAAAAATACCCACATGCTAAGAAGCTTAAACTTACAGAACATGTTAGAACTACCATTTCCTTCACTCAAAACCCGGATAAAAATCCAATATTTCGAACTTTTATGGCGAATTTTTCAACGCCTTGACCGATTTTCATGATTTTGGTATCAATGGAAAACGGAGACTCTACCCTATACTATGGTATAAAACAACCTTTGGCAAACACCTCCACCTTTGGTGACGACGTAGTAGAAAATAGCTTAGGGGGACGAGGGTTAAGTATATCTAGAACTGTAATCTCTTTTACTCCAGTAAATGAGTACTTTGAATGACTCATGCACATGTCCCGAAATACAATCTACTTTTACTTCAGTAAATGTGTACTTCGAATAACTCATGCACATATCCCGAAATGCAATCTACTTTTACTCCAGTAAATGAGTACTTCGAATGACTGATGCACTTATCCTGAAATGCAATATGCATATTACTCCAGTAAATGAGTACTTCGAATGACTTATGCACATATCCCAAAATACAATCTACTTTTACTTCAGTAAATGAGTACTTCGAATGACTGATGCACATATCCCGAAATGCAATCTACTATTACTCCAGTAAATGAGTACTTCGAATGACTGATGCACAT
>JXSR01S049291.1:49384-66168 GCA_000969725.1 Ophiothrix spiculata
TAAGTTACCTGATGGCTTCCTGATGTGCCATCAGCTGGACATCGGCTAGCAAATGTCTTTCTGTTACCTATCGGAAAGACATCGGGTACCTGATGTCTTTCTGATAGCAAGGGACAGAGCCATCGGGAAGACATCAGGTAGCCGATGGTTTCGGATGGCTACATACCAAAAAGCCATCGGATAACCATCGGATGGTTATCCGATGGCTATCCGATGGCATTTATTTTTGGTATGGGAATTCCATACTACATAGGCTTGCTCAATTCAACATATAGGGCTGCATTTTTTGCTTCCTTTGTGATGGTGGCATTTTTGTCACTTGCCTCTTTTTGTGGCATGTTTCTCAGCTGTTTGCCACATATTTCTGCTTTTTGGTCACGTTTGCTTGTATTTCATGTTATTTGAAGTTTGTTGTTGTATGTTTGTGCTCACTGTATTATGCAAATCGGCCATTGGCTGCGATGTAATCAGTTAATAAACCTAAACCTAAACCTAAACTTGCGCATCAGTATCTACGGCCCACGTGTAAGTAGGATTATGTTTACTTGCATGAAAAAAGCCTCATAATTACCGCCTATTTAGTGTTGATCAAAGTATATTGACAGGGTGTTAGATATAACATGACAGCCATAAAAAATATGAACTAAGTTCAAAATCATCATCACCAATCATTCTCACTTCAATCTGTGATTCACCCCCTTATCCATCTCTTTTACAGATCCAGTGATCCAGCTGGCGACCTTTATTATCAATCCATCATATGTCATGTAGACCTGCACTATGGCTGCTGATAATAATCAAACTCTTACACAGCCTTTGGCTTCTGCATTAGCATGGACATCAAGGGCTGGAGTGCTGTTGGATCCACAATCTGTGTTTGGGCCTAATGTTGGGAAATATGATGCTACACTGACTGCAATGCAAGGTATAATAAATTGAAGCTGAAGAAAATTTTGACGTTCTAATGTTAATTATTATTGACACTACGACACCGAGCATATTACGGTATCAGAATGTTCAGAAAAGAGTAGCAGTTTAAGCCCATTAGATTAGTTCTTAAAAATCTCAACAATTAAATTTAATATACAAACCTGGTAATGGTTACTTTCTGTTTAATTTATGCAAGCATGTAAATAACAGCTATTTTATTTTGAAGAATTTAAACTGAAACTTTGGCAATGTGTTTCTATGACCTAAAATTGTAATGTATGATATACCCACCCATCTAATTTGCATAGTTGCATAATTAATTAGCTTTTTGTATAATGCTAATTAATTATGCAAATATTCAACGGGTAAATCATTTGTTAATGTTTTAGGCCATAGAAACACATTGGCCAAGTTTCATGCCAAATTATGTAAAATAAATGTAGTATGAAGGTGTATTCATAAGATATTGGTAAAATATTGAAAAATATGAATATTAATGAGCACATAAATGACGCTCATTAACTTTATCAATAGATTGGCAAAAGTGATAGAATACAAAGAAACTTATAACATGCATATCTTGACAACCGTATGTCTGATTTTCCTTCAAACAAAACCATTTTGTTCAGTGTGCTAAGCTTCATTATTTTGTTCAATCTAAATCCAGGAAGATCGATTAAAGGAAATATTTGTTAGCTCTAGATCAAATAAAACTGATACGGTAATATAGATATAGATCAGTATGTGATGTGCTTTTTATTGCTTTGAAATAGAACGGTATGTGATGATGCGACAACGGTATGTAAGATACACTTGAACCGATGGCTCCATTTCCTTTCCGATACGATAGCCGATGTTTTATATCTGTCACCTTGCCGATACGATATTCGATACAATGTTTTAGTGCATCATCAGCTGATCAAAAACGTGGCCTAGCCCAGCTAGGGCTAGGCCACGCTTTTAGTGCATCACCAGCTGATCAAAAAAATGTGGCCTCGCCCAGCTAGGCTTAAATCCAAACATCGGCAAAGACAGGTGATTTTACCGATACTTTGCCGATAGGGTGTAGTATCGATTCAAGCTCAATGTAAGACTTTGGTGTATTTCTACATCTTCAACCACAGATACTTTTCCGAGCACAGAATCGTCATCAGATGTTGGAAGCGGCCCGTCAATAGATTCCTATGTACCATTACCTGAGTATTCAGATTCGCCATCTCAATCAGAGTTGTCTTACCAACAGTCAGCTATGACACATGTACAAACAGTTCAACATGGTAAGATCAGGCGGGGGCGGCCGCGATCCAGTAGAAGCGACTAAATTTAGGGCTAGGGATTTCTAAAACGCAGATTTAGGATACATTTGACGTGTCTTTCTATTGGCGCATTAATATTGAAAATGTTACAAAAATCATATTTTTTACCTGTATTCAAATAATAACAAAAGTGCTCAGGACTATAGTAATACACTTTACTGTATTATTCCAAAATCACTGGGGTTCACGCGTGAACCCCATTAGTAGCAAAGTAATTTGAAGTTTATTTGATGCACTATTTTAACATAATGAAAATTACACGAGTGATACTGCAGAGGTATCTCGATCAATTATAGGGCTGTGGTAAAAGTGGAATGGTCCCTGGCGGTATATGACATTTTAAAAGGTTTTAAGAGGTTTTCAATCTGTCACTATACCGTCACAAAACACTCTACATTCATCACAGCCCTATTTTTGTAAACTGGTTGGGCGTTGAAGGATCATTTTTTGTTTGCTTCCAAGCATTTTGACCTAGAAATCACGTTTTTCGATCCATTTGTGTTGTTGCCCCCTACCTGTACGTGAGGGGGTTGATCCCATTCGGAGCTCAATTTTACACTTAACTAGATTACCTATCAGATCTGACCAAAAGCAACATAAGTTTCCAGATAGTTTCCAGATATAAACGCCTTGTGAGATATGGCTGAATAAAGTGTTTGTGCGGAAATACTTTAGACCGCTAGTGTATGACTCTCAAAAGTTACACCCACATTTTTTCAATGTTTATAGCTTTTAAAAACTGACAAGCAAAAACAAACAAACAAAAAAGGTCTCACAAGTGCACAGACAACTATTTTTGCACTACTATTTTTACATTCTATATTTCTCATGAATCTTGGCTATAAACTAAACATTTCGTGACGATTTTTGCAACTTTTCAAACTAATTGGTTCAAAATTTACTCAAAACTGATGTTGTTCAAAATAAAATGACAAATTCTCTTCAACTTCAAATTTCCAACAGTGATACAATATATCCGACAAATGACCTCCTCCGACCGACAAATGAAATATTGGGGTGAGACTGTACCCCTCTGGTAACGGCACTGAAAGTAATGTGTTTATATTACTGTAAGCACCAATATTTTCGCGCAAGTCTAATTTTGAGCTATTTTGAATCATTTCGCACACTTTAATATTCGCGCTTGTGATTTTTTGAACATGCGGTGGTATATACATATTACTTTTCGCGCCACATTTATTTTCGCGCTAGGTTGGTTGTGCGCGAAAAGCGCAAAACTCAATTGAGCACGAAATAAACCACTTAGACAGAATCCAATAGGCTCCTCTACTCTACAAATTTATATTTCAGACACTAGTTTTGATGAGATGGAGCAATTCCAAGCCAAAGAACAAAGTCGGCTGATGGATCGATTCAAGATCCTGAAACAATGGCAGCAACAGCAGAAGGAGAAGCTATTCAAACAGCAGCAAGAACAGCTAGAGTTCCTGAGATCTGAACAACACAGAATCCATCAGACGCTGCTAGCTCAACGACAAAAACAATGGGGTGGTAAGTATCGCCATCCATGTTCACAGTATTTAACTTAATACATCCCCTAGGTCCCCTGGGTTTTTGACATTTGTGACCTGTCACATCAGTGTACCTTTAGGTTGGCATTGTATATTAAGTGAAACGGGATATTGACGCTGAGCATGGTCAAAAATTGTGTCCGAGGTCGAATTTCATCAGACATGTTACCTATAGAAAAATGTGTTAAAAGCCAAGATAAAAATCCTCCCTCCATTCAAGTTGTACTAAGTACAAAAACTTTAAACTTGATTTTCTCAGAACTACAGTTTTCCGAATCAGCCTGATGCCTTTCACCAATTTGGATATAACTTGGCAACCGAACATGTAATAACCAAAAGCAAGGTGTCATTTTAAAGTTTTAAATCCCAGCTGGGAAGAGAAAAACTAATTTAGTTTTCCCGACCCAGATCCCAGCTTTCAGATGAGTCTAAGAAACCCCCCAAAAATATCAGTTTTGATTTTGGGACCCTTAAGGTACCTTTTGATATGGCGGGTCACATATTTTATTTCCTGTTATCCAGTGACACCCCCCCCCCCCCTTACATTGACGGAAGATACAGGTATGTGCGGCAAGACCCCCTTTTCAAGCCTCCTCTTCTGCTCCCCAAGATGCTCATATCAAGAAAATGACTCGAATAGTGTTTTAGTAAGTTTTCAACCTAATTTTAAGTGATTTTCAGCTCAAATAGTCATATTTTTTAGGGAAAAAATTGGTTCCTGAGACCTCAATTCGGGAAAAATCAGTTCCACAAGAGCCTATGTTTGATATCACGGATATCACATACCTACCAACAAATTTTGAGTACCCCTACCCCCCGGGCAACACCCCAAAATGGTGTTCCCCACCCCTCCAACATAAGTACCAATTTCACCTTGACCATTAGTTATGCTAGACTGAACACATTTACAAATCATTTTATAAATCATTAAAATCAATTAATCCACAATAACATACTTGACTGATTTTGATATCAGCATGCAGGCACGATGTTTTATAGTGCTACAAATTTCTTGTCTAGCCACACTGATTCAGTTTGCCCATGTACACAGAATTGAGCAGGAATATATGGACGAAAATGCTATTGTACTTTATGGAAACTTTGTACTGAATACAGTACATGTGACCATTGTAAAAAATGCAAATGGGGGTGAGATGAATAATGTCCTTAGGTCAATGTGTCCAAGGGAATGATGCAGGGCACATCGCCGGGAGGTGGAAGGAAAAGCAGAAGGAGAAAGAGATGGGACGACAACAGCGGAGGATGGACAGGCATCACAATGAGTAAGATAAAGGGACTGGCTGGCTGGCCTATAGATTCTTTCTACTTTTCTTTCAATTTTGCACATGTATTAATTGAACAAAGTTATAGTCTAGCGATGATATATGTTATAAATCAATCAGTTGATTTACCTAATATTCTGAAATATGAAAACAACTGAATATGCCAGTACAAGAAAACCCCAACTCCAATAGCTCCCTTCTATTAAGTTCTGTAAAATATAAATGCATACAAATCTCTGGAAAATGCTTTCAAATCAATAAAAAGCATTTCCATGTCTATATCCCAATCATAGTATCACAATTGACCTTGTAGTTGACTTTTTAAGACATTGTTAGATATTTTTTCCAGTAAATAGTTGCAGAGGGGAGCTCATGGAGTTTGAGTTTCCTTGTACTGGCTCTTTAAGGTGGCTTAGCACAGATAGAATTCCTCTATTTATTTTTCTAATTTGTTGATATATGGTATTTTCATATGTGCTGATCAGATTTCTGAAATAAAAAATGGGGGTCACCATGTTAGTTTTTGAGAAGAATCCATTTCAAAAACACTATGTTTTACCACTTTTTACCATTGACTTCTATGGTAAAATCAAAATAAATCCGACAAAAACACTTGTAATTAAAAAACGGCTCTATTTTTTTCTCTTTTTCACATATGTTTTGGTCCTAAAAAAATATGGTCACCGACTTACTTGAGATATCAAGCAAAATTAATCAAAAAATTGGTATTTTTTTAGCAATGAGTAACACTTTAAGCACTGTGCGCTTTGAGCCCTGCGTCATCAGGAGTAACGCGCATGGTCTTATGCGTGAATATAAAAATGACGCACATGTAAGATTGCGTTATATTAAAGCACAAGATACAGTACGCCAGAAAGTACGCTAAAAGCCCGGGATAAACACTTTGAGATTGTGTCCAACACCGCTGATATCAGCTCACTCGTGTCCGACACCGCATCTGTGCTAGGCTACCTTAAATACAGCAACTATGTACTACAACAATTATCTAACAATGTCTAAAAGTCAACTACAAGATATCTAAGCGTAAGATGTGCGCCTTATACGCAATGCGCACATTAGTTTTTTACGTGTTCTGTTCCCGGTAGGCGCTGAAATTGGCGCGAAATAGTAACGAGTAGCTACGAGTGCTCCCGAGCCGACGGGCCTTCAGTGAAGAAACTTTTAATGTGTGCTTTCTTATACTACAAAATGCTAATTTTTCACATATTTGCTACCTGTAGAATTTTTAAAATTGTTGGCTTGTCAATTGTGAATGTCAGGTAGATGCCAAATCAAGAAAATAATTATGGGGTCACCGACTGTTTAAAAAAAAAAGATAGCGTGACATGAAATTGTATGGTGTAAAATCTAAAAAAACGATTTCCATCACTGGAAATGTCGAAATTCAGTTTATAACATTGAACAGATAAAAAATGTTAAATTCGTCAAGTATAAAGATCGAGTTTTCAAGTTATCGTCCATTAAAAGGAAAATGACGTCCTCAAATATGACGTCATAGCGTGCTTGGATGGTCGGTGACCCCCATTTTTTATTGCTGAATTTTGAAGTTAAAACTCTTAGTGTTATCTGACAAAAAATAAAAACAAAATCTACAGGTAGGAACATATCACCATGATTGTCCTTAATTTTATATTTAGGGTTATCAGGGGAGCGTGGCCGAGTGGTTAGAGCACGGGTCTCATAATACAGAGATTGTGGGTTCGAGCCCCTGGCCTGGTGGTGTAGGTCTCCTTGTTTCCCTGGGCAAGAAACTTTACTCTAATTGCTCCATGGTTCAGAAGTCACGTTTAGCTGTTGATCCCCAGTGCGAATGCTCCTTCTCGGGGCGCTGCATACAGTATATACCTGGCGAGTCTATTTTTTTCAGGGTGGCTGAGAAAGATGAATACAAATTTATTAACTCTTAAACAATTTACATATTTTAGTGGAAGTCTGTGTCTGTCTGTATGTCTTTGCTTCACACTAACACTAAACTTTATAACTTTGTTCTCAATTAGATATTGCCTCTTCGGCAACTTTATTGAGTATCTATTTAGATGTAGATGTATAGCTTACACCAAGTGTGAGCTGTCATTTGTTCAGACTGAGGCCCATTCTTGTGCATGAAGTTTTCGTGATTTGCATCACAAAATTCATATTCGGGAATTTTAATTGATCAAGAAATTCGTCATGTGGACACAACCATTGTTGTATGAACTTGACTTGACGATTGTGTTTGTTTATATCTTGCAGCTGGCCGTGTAGTTGAATCACCACCGGAAAGTCCAACTCGCCAATCTGATAGGAGTCCGCATGATGCAATCAGTAGGGGGAGGAGTAGTGTACCACTAGCCATAGCTAAAGGGGCACTGGCATTAACAGAGACTGCTGGACCTATGGTGCTGGGCTCTCTATTAGGAGCTTATCATGTACAGGTATGTGGTAACCATGTACTTGCATCCACTAAGGCCTAAAAAAGTGTTTGTTTGCCCTCCGCGACCGACTTTATAATGCCAAAAATTTGGGTCGGGTATTTTAGTTCCCTTTAAAAATGTATAATATGAAAACTCAATATTTTTGATGGAAAACATAAAATTAAGCAGTATAAAGTCACATTTAGTAGTATAAAATGCATATTTCCTCTAAATAATGACCCACAATCTTTGATTAAGCCCTGCATTGCTTGGTATTCACGATATAATCCATGGAATGACATCATTCTCTAAAATATATGTGAAGAGTAAAAAAAAAAAGATCAACCGACCGATCGACCCAAAATTTTAATTTTTCCACTGGAGGGCAAACAAACAATTTATTTCTTTTGGCCTAAAGGGTTCTCTGACTGGGAAATGCAACTGTAGAGCTAGTCTAGCGTTAATGCTGCAAATGCACAATATGGCTGAAAATGCAAGATGAATTTTGCATTTTTGGCAGGTGCTTGTCACATGCGAACAGCAGTGTTGTTTCATCATGTGCAGGAGTGCAGCATGTTGCAGGTGTTGATGTCATTTTATATCTTAGCATCAAACCCAGAGTGCAAACAGACTGTTAGCTATTATTGTTTCAATTAAATTTCGGACATGAACATGATTTCTGAAAGCAGCCACCGCGTATCCACAAGTTGAGACAAGAACGGGACACCGGCAAGTACGCAACACCGTTTCCAATCAGTAATCCACACTACCGCGACATCGTGCATGCCTGAAAAGCGTTGTGTACTCGCGTAAAATGCATACGCAGTTGTGTTACGCAAGGCTATAAATTTTCGTGTCCGAGAATTATTTGAAACAACAATAGCTGTGTCTTCACTTTCTTAATAGACTACCTTTGCTTGTACATACATGTAATGCATCTTGAAAGTACCATATTTCTGTGCGATCGACCATACAGATCTACATTGTGCGCAGACGACGTTATGCGAAAAGCGTAGTGATATGGTGGTTCATGCAGAAGGACGTGCATTTATGGTACTGAATGGGGAAGAAATCTATTTGTGGTATAACTTATCTACATTGACATTGGGATAAGTATAAGCACTACCCTGTGAGTTTGTTTGTGGGTTGTAATTATGAACTCATTTTCCCTGATCTTGTTACGTTCACACATATATTACAAAAACAAACATGCAAGTGCAAAATATTGTGATCAACCCACAGATTCACCGCAATTTTTATTCCGACATGGACATCAAGTTAGGGTATTCAGATATATTGCCAATGATGCATCAAATCTTATCATAATGCGCAAACATTGAGAACATGTTCTCAGTTCAGTATTGCATATTGATTGCTTTTGCGCAGTTTTCGTCTCAGTGCTACCGAATCTGTGCACTGGAAGTTGATTTTGTCAGGACCCAGGTGGACCCTAATCCTGGGGCAGTGGTGCCCACATATAAGGTATACAGGGACGTGCTGCCCAAATGAGTTAGTTTTTCACAAAAAATCCCTAGACATGGGTCCCATTTTTAACACCAAAATCCTTAGACATGGCTCACATTTTCAAGAAAAACCGCTAAAATGGTCAAGAAAAAATCATGAAAATTCTCTGACGAGCCCAGAAAATTTTGAAAATGCAGCCTATTTTTTTCGAACAAAATCCCTTGAAATGGATGCGCTTTTTCTCAAAAATTACCCTTAGAGATGGGTTAGGGTTCCACGGTCTTGGCCACACACCCCTGTCCAGACCACAGTGGAGTACCCCCCACCCGAATACCCTCACTTTGAGCCCATGGCTGATGACAACATTGCACTTGATGGTATAGAAGTCTTGCATCTATATGTATGTACGAGATAGATAGACGAAGAGCGCCCTGATTGGCAAATCGCTGAAGTCTGGATGACATCGCTAAGAACAATAAAATATATAACATACACTATTTTGCTATTTATTTCATTTATAACAAACATGTAAATGTATTTTTGATGGAAAATCTAAATCATTACTGCAGACGATTGTTAAGAAAATTATTTAAATAATCAGACCCACCGCCTTGGCGGCCATGTGTTCCAGACCGAGGTTTGGGGGTCATTAATAATAAATTAGACTTCAGCGACCCCCAATTCCATTTATAACTGAAAAAAATTAGGAATTTTGTTCACACGATTTTGAGAAGGTTTTCTCTCTTTAATCTTGTAGTCTGCGTTACAGACCATTGGTCGTTGCGCTTCCTCAGACTCAAATTTTACTGTGCAAATTTTTTGCTGATGGCAAGCGCCTTCAGCGCTTGCTTAAATAACTCGCGCCAAAGCGCTCGTCGATCCATGGAAATTACAGAGGGTCTTTAACAAAGACTATAACGGCCATTCCCACGAAAGTGACTCCACTTGAGTTGGAAAATAGATAAAATGAAGTTTCATAAAAACGTCTTCAATTAATTTTTTTATTAGCTAGTATATCAAGTATCATGGAACCACAAAAGTTATGAACACCACTATTCTTATAGTTTTATACAAGAACTTTCAAATTTAGCATGTACAAGAATAGGCAGAGCTGGCAAACAAGTGCCTGTCCTGCCCTATTTGAGGCAACAATTAAAATAAAGTTGCTTAACCCTAACCCTAAATTGAAAGGTGCTCCGTTTTCTAACCTAAGTCCAACTACGTCATAGGAGAAAAAAAAATGTTTTCACCGGGATTCGAACCCATGACCTCTGACTTCCCAAGGGAGGCACACCACTAGCAGGCCACCATGGGGCTGCTGCCCGGGCAGCGATTTTGTCCCCACATGCAACCCGCGTCTATGACGTATTTGGACTTAGGCCTTTTGACTTAGGACTTTTGACAGTGAGCTTTAGTGAGTTTTAGCAGGGTTAGGGTTAGTGCACATCCAACTAAGCATAATTAACCCTAACTCTGAATTGAAAGGTGCTCCGTTTTCTAGCCTAAGTCCAACTACGTCATAGGAGAAAAAAAAGCATGTTTTCACCGGGATTCGAACCTATGACCTCTGACTTCCCAAGCGAGGCATACCACTAGCAGGCCACCACGGGGCTGCTGCCCGGGCAGCAATTTTGTCCCCACATGCAACCCGCGTCTATGACGTATTTGGACTTTTGGTGATTTTTGACAGTGAGCTTTAGTGAGTTTTAGCGCGGTTAGTGTTAATTACTTCGAGGAGCAACTCGGGGAAGCCTAAAATTGACATAAGAAATAAATTCAAGGATCTTTGTAATTTTTGTTCTTGCCTTGGATAACGTAATATACATTTTGATGTTTTTCCATCAGTTAAATTAAGATGGTCACATATAATGCTGGTTATTTGGGCTAAACATGGTCAGGGGATAGGGGCCTATGCCTTGATATGCATAGAAGTAGTCTAGACTCTTGCATTTTTCAGATTTGGTGATAACGTAATATACATGCTTAAAACGGACGCAATAAATTTTGGAATATAATTGCTTTTAAGGTAGCTTGAACGGCTATTTACACATGTCAGAAAATTAGCTATAAAGTGAATAGTTTTGGGGAATGTGAACTTAAACCTAATTCCATTTAAAGAAAACTCTTCAATGGTAACATTTAATAAGTTTTATAATATTTCTTATGTTTTTCTTTATTTTTTTAAAATTCCCTAAAAATCAAGAGTTTTTGAATTTTCATGTCAAGAGGGAATGTGCTATGACATTCAAATTTTAGGGGCTGGTGAAGGATCACAAAAGCTAAATTCTCTCGTGGGCTTTTTGCCATAAAGTGTTTTATTATCAAGAAAATTGATTTTTTGGCTTCTAAATTTAGGCATATTTCAAACACCTTTAAAATTTTCTAGAAAAACTTTAATTTTAAAAGCCAACGAGAGATTGTTGCAAATTTGATAAGCTTTCATTTGACACCTTGTTTGTTAAAATTGAAGCATGGGAAGTATGAATGAAAATTCTGAGAAATCTGGCTATTCAGTGTTTCTAGAAATTAACGCAATAAAATTTGGGAAGTAGAAACATTAGAAGTCTCCCGTACATAAACGATGAAAGAAATTTCTTTAAATCAAAATTTATGACAATCTGTGATCAGTTTGCAATTCAAGGAAAAGAAAATAAGTTTCATTTATGAACCACTGCCAGAGAAAAAAAATCTTTTGTAAATTGTATTTTTTTCAGAAATTTGACAAATTTTGTGAAATTTTCATGGTGGCCAAATATGCCATGTACAAAGTCTATGGGAAATTGGAAAATAAAAAATAGTGTAACTCGAAAATGCTTTGATGGAAAAAATCTAAATTTGGAATACAAGTTTTTTTCATCATTCCGCACATTCTGTGAAATTTTGAACAAATTCTGTGCAGGACACCGTAGCCGTTAGAGCTACCTTAAAAGCCAAACTTACGACCAAACATTTTTAATGTTATGATTTACAAATGTACACATATGTTAGCCTTCAAGTATCGCAAAAAGTTATGGTTACTGTTCAGTTTGATCTTAGGAATCCAGATACTACATGGATAACGTAATACACATTAATTTTGCGGAAACCTTATACTTGTTTCTTGTGGCTTACCGGGAAAATCCAACTTTAAAAAATATTAATTATCTGATATTATTGATGCATTTGGAAAAATAAATCACACGGGTTTGAACAGGAAAATGTTTTTTTATGATGTATCTGTCACTATAAAATAGATGCCTTGCGCTGAGACATCCCATTTTTGCCTTATTTGGTGTCTTCTGAAAGGAAAATTACCAAGATAACGGTAAACAAAATATGAAAAACTATATGTCCACGTAGAGCTTACCAAGTACTACATGAATATGAGCATGTTTACTAAACACCAAAGAACGAAATATCGCTACTGGCGTCATTTTTATGAGAATGGCCGATAATCTTGTAACTATTAATTGTTATCTGTACAATTTGTATTTTGTTTATTTTTTAGCAAAAACATGGGTATTTTTAAGCTAATCGCGTAAATCTTCACTTGACGCATATACAACGTGTGCATTTTGTTTCACGTGCAAACTGTGTCTGCGTTTCAAGTAGTGTGTATTGCGATTTGCTCTGATTAAAATTAGCCAATTTTCCCTTTAACCAGTTGTGAAGACCCTCAAAGTGTGGCACGCAGAGCCGTAAAATGCCCATGGTACAATAACTTGCCCTTTGAGAGCGACAAGCCAAGATGGCTGCCGTCACATAGGATTTACACCGTGGTGAAATCAAAATGGCGGCGAGAACTGGTTCCCCTATAAAAATTCCTTGGATTAGATACAATTATCAGCTATAAGAAGGTTTTTGTGTCAATTGTTTGTCTATCCTATTGTAATCTCACTAGGATGAAGACTTGGATGACACTACCAGCGAACCAAATAGCTCCATAGTAGAAGAGGGAGTCTACCCCCTCCCTGAGACTGCCTCGGAGATTAGTGATGACATCGGTGGAAGAGATCAGCTTGAAGGGGATCAAGGGATTGAAGGGGATCACGAGGAGGCCAGTTTGGAGGGACACACGGATGAATTCACACCAGAGGAGGTATGGAAATAGAATTATTGAAAGGTTCAGTAGGTTCATTGATATAAACTATATTTTAGATTTCATCCCAAAAAATCACACAAAGCCCCAAAAATATGTTTGATTGTTCTCACCTGACCATTTTTTTTTTATATCAGAAAAAGGAGGGGTTTTTTTTGTCTTGTAAACCCCAAAAGAACTCAAAAAGTATTATTTTTAAAAAAGAATGCTTATACTTTGCTGAAATATTTTTGAGCATTTTGAAACCACAAAGGATCCATAATGATAAAAGTTTCTAGTTATAGATCCAAGGATTTTTAAGATGTTACTCACATAGAAATATTTCATTATGAGGAAGCTTGTTCACTCTGTTCTGTGCTGTCCCTAAAAGGAAAGTGAGATATTTCTATGTGGGTACCATCTTATTAAACAATCTATGGATTTATATTTTGAAACTTTTATATTTATGAACTTTGAACGATCCTACGAATCTATTCAGTGACACAAAGTATCCATTTTACTTGCTGGAAAATGTTCCCAAATTTTTCGTACATTGTGAAAATGATTGTTTACCTTTACTCTATGGCTTACAACGACATAGTAAACTTTGCAATATTGAAACAAATCAAGAACACGAGCAACAAGAGAGAGAGAGAGAGAGAGAGAAAACACAGATTGACCTACAGACTCTTGTGAGCAAACAAATAATTTTTGGCCTAAGATAATGTGAAGTAATATCATATTCAAAAAAGCAGGTGGCGCAGCGGTACTTCCTTCGCCTTGCACCAATGAGCCCAGGGGTCAATTTCACTAACATTACGATGCATCGTAGCTAACGAAGGTTTCAGCTCGTAACTACAAATAGACTTCGCAAAGACGTGAAAACCCTTCGTTAGTGATCACCGCATCGTAAGGTATATGAATGATGCATTAGAAAAATCGAACCCTTTGTTAATGTTGCGTATGGTCAAGAGGTGGTCGTAGCTAACGATGGGTTAACGATGCTTTTTAACGTTAGTGAAATCGACCCCAGGACTGTCACAGGTTCGAACCCCGGTCCAGTCGCTGTATGTGCAATTGGTTGCCAGTCCAAACTTGCTTCCGCAAGTTTTCCTCCAGGCGCTCTGGTTTTCCTCCTGCACTAAAACTGGCAAATAAATCTGACCATCTGACAGTGGACCCTCATGGAAAGTAGTGCTAGACACTGATGAGTCTATTTATTTATTTATTTAAAATATTTCATAAAAAAACCAATCTGCAATTGGTTTCAATTTTTATTTCAAATTCCTCTTCTTTTTTTTTTTTATAAAGGTTGAACCTTCTCAATTGCCAAGAGATGAATCACCATCATCACCAAACCAACAATACGTGGCTACACAAGATGATAATGACGACAGTATGTTAGGAGATGACAGGCCTATAAGAACGGCACTGGGAGGAGAAAGCAAGACGTTTGAAGAGCTTATAGAAGAGCAAATGAGGATGGAACAGGTCAAGGTAATTATATTTATGAAATGCTGCACCTTGTCATGTGAGTGCAAGAAAGTCGTATCTGCAATGGCTGCCTTAAGTTATATTTATTTTATGCCTTGTCACAAGAATGGGAAAAATCACTCTAAATTTCACGGTCTTATGTCAGTGGTTCTTGAATTGGTTCTTCAGGTGACGGTGTCACCTGAAGAACCATTTCAAGAACCACTGACCCAATACTGGAGATTATAAAGTGTGCAATCCAAATTTATGACAAATGGCAGCTATTGCAGAAACGACTTTCTTGCACTCACGTGAGGACCTGTAGTTTGCAACTTACCAAGTTAGTTAAGAGAGTTTTAATCAAAAAAAAAATACTGTACCAACTCAAGAAATGTCTCACCCTTTTTGAACATGAACTTGGATCAAAGTTTGGGGATGGGACTTTACATGATTTGAGGACTGATGAGAGAGGCTAGACTATGCGATCAATGTACTAAGGTTACAATGGAAAAACAGAAATGTGGGTGAATTGAGCGAGCTAAAGAGATCAGATCAACCTAAGGCCAAAAAAAAAATTGTTGTGTTGCCCTCCGCCGGCCTGGTCGAAATTGTGGAAAATCCCGACCTTTTTTTTTTTAACAAAATTCTTGATTTTCAATATTTCTTGAGTTTTGCCTGATTTCCAGCCGCGAAAATGTTCAAAAATGTGTATATTGGCGAAGTTTAAGAGAAGAAAACCTTTTTTTATGACCATGTTTCTGTCACACGTGGCATCTGTAATGGTTATTAAAAAAAAAAAAGGAAAAAAAATACCGGCCTGGTCGTCCCCACCACTTTGGGCTTGTGAGGGCAACACAACTATTAATTTTTTTTGGCCTAATTAAAAAAAAATAATATTCAGTTCATCAAATATTCCATTATAGAACTCCCAACAGTTATTTTTCTTTTACTCAAAACATTTATGAAAGCTGATAATTTGTGAAGTAGTGATCAACATTATTTTTACATCTTTGTGATACTGTAAAATGCCAATATTTTCCTGCTATTAAAGTAATTTTCGCGCAAGTCAAATTTCAAGCTATTTTGCTCCTCTGGTTATGAATATAAAGTCTGCCTAACAAAGTCAAAACGCAGTATGTACATCTATAAAGCATAGCAGATACTTCTATTTTGCAGAACATTTCACTTCAATCCAATCCCACATGCAAAAAAGCTGTATGTACATATGTTTGATATAGTAGATACTGCATTAACTTATGGATGAGAATTGATCGTCTGCTTATTTCTGGAGGCTTTCTCCAAGGGAAAAGGAAGTAACTTTTTTTCTCTTTTCCACCAAGCACACGCTTCAGTGCTTAGTGCTTTTATCATTATTTATTTTTTACAAGCATAAATTATATCAAGACAAGATCTCAATTGTTTTTTTTTTTCATTGCCCATCTCTGAAACAAAAGAAATAACATATTTAAAAAATGCAAACAATATTTACATAAAATCACAGTAAGGAAGTAACTTGCAATGTATCTGGAATGCACATACTGCGTTTTTACTTTGTAGGGCAGAAATACTAAGGATTTGCCCCTTAAGGTATGAGTATAAAGAAGTATGGAAAAAAAAACCCATAATTTCTGTTTATTCATTTCTTTTTCCTACGTACAGCAACAACAAAAACAAATATCATCGTCAACTCAGTCCAATAGTGCTGGGCAAAAGACATTCCTCCGTAGAGGACAGGGAACAGCAAGATTTGGTAACATTAACATCAAACCGCCCAAGACTAAGAAGAAACCAAATGTACACAAGGACAACGAAGACCAGTTGAAGATTATCCAGAGTCGAGATGGAATTGCTGTGAACAGCGCCAAGGAACATGCCATACTTGCTACAAGGCCTAGTGGAAAAATACAACACAAACACTCCCCACCAGTGAGTAGAATTGGCATCAATTCAAAGCCAGTTTTTTAAAGTTTTTGAAACTGTAGTTTCAGTCTCATCTAGTTGTAGGTATTACTCATGTTTATTCCCCGGGGGGCAGTCAAATATGAAACGGATACCGGTGTAATGGCCGCGCTCCGACAGGCTGGGGCATTCGGTGTGAGCAAAGGCTCAAAAAATGAGGGGTCATTGGGTGCGAGCCTGATATTTGGCATCCAGTGAGAGAAAAATATAACAATATGAGGGCTTATTGGTCAAAAATTAGGGACCATTGGATGAGAGCCTGTTTTTAGCATTCGGTGAGCGAAAATTGGCATTCGGTGAGACAAAAATATGGGTGAGAGCTAAGTAAGGGTGGGAGTTTCGGGAATTATTGCTCC
>JXSR01S049291.1:82495-94437 GCA_000969725.1 Ophiothrix spiculata
CTGTGTTGTAATTATTGTTGGGGCCCCGACAATAATTGTGGATCATGAATTGCCCCTTTAGCGATTACTTTTGTTGTTATCAGAACGGGGTTAGTAACTATCACCAAATGTTAGTGAAATCGGCTCCTGTAACATTTTCAAATCATGTATTCTCTTTCCCATCATCAATAAAGAAGTTTTTCTCAAGAACCCTTGCATTTTTTTTATCTTTCAGAAGAGAAAAAAAGAATTTTGATAAATATCAGAAAGCGATGCGATCCATGCCAGACAAAAAAGACAGGACCGAGATTGAAACGTTAACAAACCAGGTAAGTTTGTTTATACGAAATGACGCAAGCATCGTTTTTGTGTCGTCTGAAAGATGAGTACAAAGGGATTTCCGATTACTTTGGTAGTATGTGTGTCGTGGTTAACATGTTACACTTTTTCATTGTGCCACTATTCTCACATACTCTGACTGATTCCCATGGGACTTGGAGACAATGGTCCTTGGGTAGGGGCACACATATGGTCCCAACTGAAATGGGGTCAAAGGTCAACAAGGGGTCACCAGAGGTCAATGACTGCTGGTGGTTGAAATAATAAGATTGATCACAAAATTCATATACTTTGTCAGATTTTCATGGAACTTGGACACATAGCAATTTTGATGAAAGTTGGTGAAGGGGAGGGTCTACACCATGTGGGGTCTTCGCTGACAAATGCCTATTAAAGGTGCATTAATTTTGGTATGTTAAAGGTGTGTGGTTTATTTTTCTGAAATTAAAAACTTTAAAGGTGCATGGATTTTGGTATGTTAAAGGTGTCTGGTTCATTTTTCTGAAATTAAAAAGTAAAAAAAAAATGGCATTAGGTCTTGAAATGTATTCTAGAGGTCATTATATCTCAATTCCCCACATTTGAGATCAAATGCAAACCTGTACCGGGGACCTGTACATCATTGACAAACCGCGATGACAGACGACACTAGCGGTCCGGGGACCGCGATGTATTTTTCTTAAATATAAACAAGCATATATGTATCCCCGACCCAAGCCAACCTGAAAGTTTTAAATCACTATACAAGCCTATCACTTACCATGATTTTGATATCTGTTGCTTTTTTTTTTCATTTTACAATCATCTGAAATGCTCCAATCACAAGCATTCAAACAAGGAATATTTTTTATGTCAACTAACAGGGTTAGTACGGGTCCTTAAAAATCCTTGAAAATCCTTAAATTTTCCAGGCCTTGAAAGTCCTTGAAAAACTGACTTTATCTAAAAAAGTCCTTGAATTGTTGAATGTCAGAAATATTAAAAACAAATATGTCAAAAGAATTTACCATGCAATTATTTTTTCCAAAAATGGGCGAAAACAATGTATTTTGTTGATACATATTCCGCCGGCCGCCTCCGATAAAAGTCCTTGAAAGTCCTTGAATTTTGTAAGTGAAAAAGTGTACTAACCCTGACTAACATATCCGACATTTACATTGTAGTCTATGGACAGGGTTGTCACTAAGCCGTGTGGTGGTGGGCGCACCCAGCACTCTTAATTTCCACCTGGCACTCAGGTTGATTTTGAGTAAAAATACCTGGCACTCAAGGCTCAAAAGTTGCAAAATCAATGAAGAATCAACAGATAAATGAACAGTTATTATCAAAATTTATATTTTCTTACTATTTCACAAAAATTTCCCCGGCACTAAAGGTTGCCTGGCAACAACCCTGTCTATGGATGACGCCACATTTGATGAAAATTTTGATCAAAAATCAGGAATCATCCCCTTCTCTCATGTCCTTTGATGCAAACATCAGGTTTCTGACACAGGAGCTCAAAGTCGGAATATACACATGTACTTGTATTATAGTGGCTTGTTTAGTTCAAAGGATGCATGTGGAAGAAAGTTGCAAAGAAGTTCAGAACTTGTATTACTTTAACAGGGATGTTACCTTTCCTGAAATCAGGAAATGTAGAATTGTTGTTGTTTTCTGGTAATTTAAACCGGACAAAATAGAAAGTGGCTCCATTTCAAGAGCATAAGATGGAAATTTTGAAGAATTTTTCACATTCTTGTAACAAGTGTAAAATAAATATCACTTAGGGCAGCCATTGCAGATATTTTTCTTGCACTCACATGACATATTGTAGTCTATGGACGATGCCACATTTGATGAAAATTGTAATCAAAATTCAGGAATTACCCACTTTTCTCATGCCTTTGTTCTTAACAAAACCATTATGTGTTGAAACTACCTATGCCAGTAGACAATCACGTCAGCTTTTTGACAAGGAGCTTGATGCCTGAAAACCGGCTCGTTGGGCATACGGTTTATATACACATAAGCCAGTTTATTGGCTTGTTTAGTTCAAAACCAGCTCATCGGGTATACAGTTTATATACACATAAGCCAGTTTCAGTGGCGTAGCCAGACTTTTTTTTTGGGGGGGGGGGGGGCAAAGATATTTCGTCCCGATTTTCCCCGGCGTTTGCACATTTCTTCCCAATTTTTCCCCGCAAAAATCCATTTTCGTACACCCAATATAAATTCAAGTCGATTTTAAAACTGACAAGCAAAAAAAAAAAGCGATTTTTGCACATCTTTTGACACAATTTTCTGTGTTTCCCCACGTTTTCTGTTTAGCAGCAGTCTTGCGGCTGCTCTCTCATTTTTCCCGCTCAATTTTTTGTCGGGGGGGGGGGGGGGGGGGGGCCCCCCCCCCCCCTTGCCCTACGCTGGCTACGCCACTGGCCAGTTTATTGGCTCATTGAGTTCAAAGGATCAATTCTTCCTTGACAAATTAGAATGATCAGATGCATGTTGAAGAAAGTTGCAAAGAAGTTCAGAATTTGTCTTACTTTAACAGGATGTTACTTTTCTGGAAATTTCCTGAATTCAGGAAATGTAGAAGAATTGTTGGTATTATCAGGAAATTCAAATTGAATAAAGATAGAAAATAAGAAATGTTAAGGCATTATTGCAGGAAATTTTTTATCTTTTAAAGTTCATCTTTGTTTTAAATTCTGGAGTCTGGCTCAAACGCTTCATAAGAGAGATGGGCACTCCGACCTGTGAAATACTGGTTGTCCACTTTACCTTTATCTCAACTTTGTTTTAAATTCTACATACACTTCTACTAGTTGAACAATAGCATACAAGTTTGACCATTTATTTCTCCACATACAGCTTTCAGATTTGCAGGAGGAGTTGAATAAGCGTGAGTCTAGATGGCAAGCCAATTCATCCCGATTGAGAACCAGGCTTGAGATGCTAGAAAAGGAGAATAAAGAGCTGGGAGATGAGGTTGACAAACTGCAGAATGATAGAGAGGAAACACGCCAAAAGGACGAGAGGAAGGTAGGTACAAATATATGGCCCTCCTGAGATCGTCATGTGAGTGCAAGAAAGTTGTATCTGCAATAGCTGCCATTTGTCATAAATTTGGATTGCACACTGTATAATCACCAGTCTTGGGTCATTGGTTCTTTAAATGGTTCTTCAGGTGACGATGTCACCTCAAGAACCATTTCAAGAACCACTGACATGAGACAGGGAAATTTCAAGGGATTTTTCACATTCTTGTGACAGGGCATAAATTAAATTTAACTTCAGGCAGCCATTGCAGATATGACTTTTTTGCATTCAAATGATGAGATATGGCTTAAAGGCATTTGCCACGATCATCAGAGTGAACTTTCCTACACCTACTGATTTTATTGCATTTTTCAGACCCGAAACTTTTCAGCTGATTTCAGCTCTTTTTATCACACTTTTCAGCTGATTTCAGCCCTTTTTATTACATTTTCAGCTCTTTCTTGATAAATGAGTCAAATTAAAGGTCTTTGGTGCATAATTGGACAGTTTTCAGCTTTTTTTTTAAGATTCAGTTTCAGCTCAGATTTTTAGAAAGTACTTCGAACTAATAACTATTATCCAAAACCATTCTTGTTGAATTTGAACATTTTTATAGTAAATTTGTTTGTGGTATGAATTTTTAATTCTCCGAAAAATGCAAAATTCGGTAATAGTGCTTCTAGAAATAATTTCTGAATTCTTGAAATTAAATCTTCTTTGTTACTAACAATATATGTTAGTGATGAAATAATATTGTTGTGTATATTTAACCGTCCTAAAGAATAATGTTAACTTTTAAATCAACAGCCGTACATTTAGAATCTCAAACTGTCAACAATGTTTCAAAAATAGAAACATTGCTGACAGAACCCCAAGAAATGAATTTGGCTGGAAATTGTCTTTTTTAGAGCAAGTGATATAATTTTGTTTGTTGTTTTGATTCTATTAAAGTCAAATAAGTTTTTACAAGTTTTCATACCTCAATGATTTTGAGATAGGATGAGAGTGGGTTCCTTATAGGGACTAGCCTAGATTCCACTTAGAATTAAAAACTTATGGAAATGCTCTAAATAAAGCTTAAAAGTGTAGTAATATCCATAAAAGTACAACAATTTACACAGAAATGGCTCAAATTGAGAGATAACTAATTTGCAACATCATTCTTTGATGGTGGTGTGACTATCTTGTGTTTTCTGAATCCTAAATTTGTACCTCAGATCTGGATTTACCAGATAAAAAAATCAAACAAAGCTCTTAGAGATTATTTAATACATATTAAAAGAGAAACACTTTCATCAAAACTAATTTGCCCAGTTTACCCATCACATGTGTAGAAACAAAATCTTTTTAAATTTTGAAACTAGAAACACTGTTTGTACATCTTTTCTTTCACCGGCGAAAATAATTAAAGCAGGTAAAGAATTGCAATTTTTTTCTCCAATATTCCTCAAAATCATGGAAAACTACATGTAGGTTATATTACTATAAACATGTTCTACCGATTCATGTAAAAAATATGTAGGTGATAAATAATTGGGAAGAATCTAGGCCAGTCCCTTTAAAGTGTATATTATTAGTGATGGGTTATATAATGGTGATGTTTCAAATCACTTTGACAAGTTGCTATGCCAATGCGGAATATGATTTCCACAAACGCTCTACCTAGGGTGCAAAACCCCATATTTGGAATAAAACTGCAACGGGAAATTATTTTAATGTGTCCTATTTAGT
The DNA here is from genome assembly GCA_000969725.1 of Ophiothrix spiculata. Classification (NCBI taxonomy): domain Eukaryota; kingdom Metazoa; phylum Echinodermata; class Ophiuroidea; order Amphilepidida; family Ophiotrichidae; genus Ophiothrix; species Ophiothrix spiculata. The sequence goes on from JXSR01S049291.1 coordinate 87,566, forward strand.
GAATTCTATGGACCATAGGTAACATCACTAGGGTGGACACAAAATCAGTCTGTTACATGGGACCGTGGGGTAAAGTCATTGCAAGGGGGGGGTTTGAAAAATTGTCAAATTTTGTTTAAAACCATTCTAACATGTTCCTCTCATCATAAGGAAGCAGAAAAAAATATACTTTGACCCGTCTCTGATTAAGAGTTTTTGAGTTTCATCCAAAACCAAAAACTTAAAGGTAATTAAGGGTCACATATTTGAGCCCTATGGGAAAAATTTAAAAGTATCAGATTTGGTTTAAAATGGTCTCAAAATGTTCGTCTTGCAAAAATGTCTACACAAAGTAATATTTTCTAACGTCTTCGATCAATCGTTTCTATGGTATCAAGCAAAACTTATTTTATTCCTCATTTCCAATTGGTGCAAATAACAAAAACTTTATATCGACCTGTAACCATAGCAATGATTGATCGTAGACATTGGAAAATATTACTTTGTACAAACTGTTTTGCAAGACAATCAATTTGAGACCATTTTGATATAAAATTGGATGGATTGAGCATGATACAAAAATATATTGGTCGAGCTATGAGTTTTAAGAAATATCTATATTTCTGAAACTCATAGCGAGACCAATATCTTTGAGTATCATGCGAAAAAATCCATCCAATTTTATCATTATTATGTTCAAAATCTGATATTTTGTATTCTGTCCGATATCCCTGTCCGATTTTTTTGGAAATTGGACAGCTCAGAACATAATAATGGTATAAAATTGGATCGATTGAGCCCATATTTATTGGTCGAGCTATGAGTTGCAAAAATATTTGATTTTATCATTATCATGTTTTGGATCCAATATTTTCCCACACTTGGACACCTCAAAGCATGATAATGAACAAAATCGGACACTTTTGAAATTTTCGACTCCCATAGGCCCATCTCATGACCCTTGGTATGACCTTGTTTTTGGATATAACGCTTGACCTTTCATATTTTTGGATATAACTCTTAAAGCATTCATCAGAGATGGGTCAAAGTATACTTTTTCTGCTTCCTTATGATGAGAGGAACATGTTAGAATGGTTTTGAACAAGATTTGACCAATTTTCAAATTTGCTTAAATACTTTAATTGTTTAAGCAAATTATGTTCAAATAATGTTGTTTTTTTAGATAAATTAGGGAGGGGGGGGGTGCAGATTTTGATTTTCAATTTCTGATTTTTGGTCACAATGGGAAACATTCCTCCTCAATTTTGAGGGTTAACATGTTATATGTACACTCCCGGTCAAAAGTGTTTGCGCACGCTTAAATATGGGCAAAAAACAAATTATTATATTAAACGACCAATACTCTCAAAAAATTCATGTTTTTATGAAGGTGCCATATGTATCCAATATAAATAATCCATGTTTCCTCTGATATTCAATCTTCCATAACCATAAAAATGGCTGATTTCCTGGACCCATATACTCATACACCACACGCACGTGTTTGCTATGCACCAATGTAGACTATTATTCAGTGCTCGTTGGCACCTCGTAACCGTAAAAAAACATCTTCAGGTTATAAGTTTTCCAAAAAATGTGCAGTTATGTATTTAAATACCGTTTTGAATGTGAAGAAGGAAGTGTACAGTATGCTTAGTACGCCATATTTTCAAATGCGGTGAATGCAATTCTTTTTGAGTTCTTTAGATCTATATATGTAAAGTATAAAATCCGAAAAAAATGACACAAATGATGAAGGGTTCTCGAGATACGGCTGGTTAAAGGTTTTGTGCGCAAACACTTTTGACCAGGAGTGTATTATTTGTATTGAGCACAAACACAGAATATGCTTGATACACTGGTCATTGCATTTAGGAACTCATGCAGGCTTGTTATTCTACTAGTTGAAATGGTGACTAATTTTGATCAATGTCTACATTTTGGTGCTCAACTAGCTCTTACAAAGCGCCACATAAATGAGAAAATCATCTAGGTAAACTGCTAAATGCACTTTTTCTTGATGTATTTCTGTGTTTTTTAGAGTATCAAAGCACCAGTCGGTACTAGTGTGCCGCTAGTTGAGATTCACTGCTCTACTTCGTCATGTGAGTGCAAGAAAGTTGTATCTTTAATAGCTGCCATTTGACAAAAATTTAATTGCACACTGTAGGATGTCCAGTCTTGGGTCAGTGGCTCTTGAAATGGTTCTTCAGGTGACTGTGTCAGCTGAAGAACCATTTCAAGAGCCACTGATATATATGACAGGGACATTTTGAGAGTTTTTCACATTAAAGCTAAAGATGCTAAATAAAAATCACATATGGCAGCCATTGCAGATACGACTTTCTTGCACTCACACGACGACTTGCGTCTTGAGGAGACTGATGCTGCTTTCATACTCGTCTATCTCTGTAGCTTTGTCGCTGCAAGACGTATATTTTGTGCAAAAACTTGCCGCTTCCTGTTGTCATGCAGCAAAGCTACATGTGGCTCAGATAATCGATATCAGCAAGATTTTTTGAGTTGAGATGAATTTAACTTTCAGAGAGACATTAGCGGCAAAGCTGCAAAGCAACAAAGCTGTGAAACGACTATGAAAGCAGCATAAGTCATAGTGCAGTGTCGAGACTGAGAAGACCAGCACAGTGAATGTGATGTGACTGACCATATAAAACTCAGAGTACTGGATTCTTAAATTAAATTTGCATTAGATACAAAAAATTGTGACTTGGTTTTTGTCTTTTGATTTGTCGTGTATTATTTCAGGCAAAGGCTAATGTTGCCAAGAAGAGAGCGCAGCAATTGGCTGAGCTGGAATCAGCCAGGTTAGCCTCATTCCCAGTCCTGCCTAGAGTAAATGTAAGCAGTGATTCATCAGATGAAGAAGAAAGTAAGAAAGACAGGAAAGAGAGTCTAAGGCAAAATAGTGATGATGATGATATTGAAATGATCAATGCAGTACAATCAGCTCAGCAAAGCAGAAATGACCAGGATAGAAAGACCAAGAAAACTGATGGTGTTGCCAGGATGAAATCACCCCCTAGACCAGCTAGGGTTGCCACATTGGAATCTAATCATAAAAGGTATTTAGATTTTTTATTGAGTTTTTGAAGTCTGAAGCATGTAGGTAGTCCTTTGTCTGAGGCAAATTAATAAGAATGGACCAAATAGCCACTCCTAAAGATCTGTAAGCTAATCTAGTGCTCCAACCCATGGCTACATTATTTTTAAGTATTAAGGTCAACTTGGCATTAATTAGTGAAAAGTGAAAAGATACATGTTTCATATTCGAGTAATGACACAGTGTTTACAATATTTATACTGTACATTGGTTGTGATTAGATGTGTTAAACTTGTAGGAAATCTCAATAATGAATTTAAAGTTGATTGTTTTCCCAAATAAAATGAATGTCAAGTTGATCTCAATATGTAAAAAAGAATGTACCTAACATAAAACAAGTCCATAGAATTGTTTTTCCTCATTACCTTATAATCAAGGACAGACTCTTAGGTCCATATTCCAGAAAGTTGTTTGGCTAAACGATTGTTTCAATTTCTCGTCAACAGCAGGGCACATTGACGACTCATTGAGCTCTTCCACTTGAAAGCTGCAAAGGTGTTAATCATTCTCGGACAGTTCAGTTAAAACCTTGGTTTAGCTAGACACCTTTCTGGAATACGGATCTTAAATTTTAGAAAATAAATAATTGTTGATGTGAAGATTAAAATCAAATAAATATTGCAACCATTAAAGTGGTAAAGTGCTCAATCATGAAGGGAGCTAAAATGACTCTACATAGTTTTACAGAACTGTTTCTTAGGGGCCGTAGCCACCTACACTAAGTTTCTGAGGAATATAGGCTCCGAAACAGTTCTGTAAACTTAGGATAGTAGTCATCAAAGTTTTGTAATTAATAATGTGTGTTTAGCTGATTATCATTGTTCTTACTTTCACTTTAATTTGTGTTTTCATGGTACAGAGGATTTCAAGTTAAGGTAAATCAATGTTGTCCTCTTATAAGCTAGGTACTGCATGAAGGTTTCCATCCCCAGAGATTATCACAATATTTTTTAATGTGGTGTATGTACGTAGCTTTTAAGTTTATGTATTTGATGATGGTATCTGCAGCTTTTTATGCTTTCCATTTTCCTGTCTCAGTGCAGTGAACAGATCTTTTGACAGATATGTTTTTTGTATTTCCATTATTATTATTGAAATATTTATTTTGTCACCATTCATATCACAAGATTTTCAAGTATCTTTGGGATGGGTTTGCTCATTTCTTCCCGTGCCTATCACCATTGCAGTTCTGGTTCGATTCCCGGTCAAATTAAGGTTGCATGTGAATTAGGTTGTCAATCCATACTCACCCTTGCCTATCATCATTGCAGCTCTGGTTCGATTCCTGGTCAAACCAAGGTTGCATGTGAATTAGGTTGTCAATCCATACTCACCCTTGCCTATCTCAATTGCAGCTCTGGTTCGATTCCTGGTCAAACCAAGGTTGCATGTGAATTAGGTTGTCAATCCATACTCACCCTTGCCTATCTCAATTGCAGCTCTGGTTCGATTCCTGGTCAAACCAAGGTTGCATGTGACTTAGGTTGTCAATCCATACTCACCCTTGCCTATCACCATTGCAGCTCTGGTTCGATTCCGGGTCAAACCAAGGTTGCATGTGAATTAGGTTGTCAATCCATACTCACCCTTGCAGGTTTTCTCCGATCACTTCGGTTTCTGCATCTAAAAACTTCTTTCCAATATTCTGTCTTTCACACTGTGAAGGAGTCGTTGAATTAAATGTGTATGTGCTATTGGGATTAGCCAGGCTTTTCATATAATGTTACAAATAAAAGATAAATAAAAGCATGACCAATTGCAATTAGTCAAAATTATACTTTAATTTGATTTATTACTGCACCTTGACCACAAATTGTCCCCCCCCCTGTAAGTCTGACATTGAAATGGATATAGGGTAGTGTGGCATGTGCACTAGTAGAGCTCTTACTTTGGGTTAATGTTGATTTCCATTTAATTCGCTAAACGTTTAAATGGATTTCACTTGGACCAGTTAAATGTTTAACTGAAGCTTTTATGATCTACTAAAATTTAGCATGGTCATAGTTACAAAAAAAAGTCTTGAGTTGATCTATGGAAACAAACTTAGGAGCAGTGTTTCCGCTAAGGCCGTATGGCGCGCCATTGGCGCAGCGGGCACAAAAATTGGCACAGAGCGTAACCGTAAGAAAAAAATGGGGGTTTGATATTTTATTAAAATGCTCCAATCCATTTATTTCATAGTGTCATGGTACCTCTCGAAGATTGAATTTCGTACCTTACGAATAAATAAAATATTAAAACAGGTCAATTAACAACTTGACCAGCACTAATTGCGATAATTACCAAGTAATCTAAAGTTGAAGTTTAAATCATCCGAAAATAGTTCATTCGCGAGCCGGTCAAGAGCACGTACTCTAACACTTTGAAAACACTAAAACTGAGAGTCTACTGAGGACCTTCCGGGGGGCTTCGCCCCTGGTCCCCCGCCAGGGGCTTTGCATCTGGACCCCACCAGGTCCGTAAGTAGGCCCCTGCTCCCCCGTCGTGCGAAAATAGTTACTTGCCAACCGAAATTGGCGCAACCGAAAAATCCTTAGCGGAAACACTGCTTAGGAGTAAAAACTCAAGTGCGTATTTAAACATTAGAAGGCTGTCTTTATTGTTTGAAAAAAAACATGTTTTGCAGTGTTTCATCATAAAGTGGAGAACTTAAAATGCACACAGGTTGGTTGTCTTAAAGGATTCAGTCAAAAAGAAACCATATTTCTTTCATTTTGCTTGCGTTTTATCATGATTTTATGATTTATTATATACAGACAGTTATTCGTTCAGCAAAATCTCTGAACGTTTAACAGGTCGTCGTCCGTTTAAATGAATAGTATTGACAGTGTTACTTTAGGTGCAGTAGGTCCTAGGTTTAATTCCTGGCAAGGTCATGGTGATTTTTTTCCGGCCTATTCTGTTCAGTATCAGAATGGCACCCTACTCCTGTGGCAAGGTGGGTTAATGAATTACTATTAATACTTTTTTCACCAGTGCAGTGGTTGTTCATGAGTTTTGTTTACAGATTCCATACCCGTCTTGGTAAATTTCCTCCGGGTACTCCAGTTTCTTCCTACATCTAAAAATTTGTAATGAGTGGAAATCAAATTTATTAATCTGATTCATGTTAAAACAAAACAAATTATGAAAAAACTGGAACAACAGTTCTCCTCAAATACACGTCACACTTTCTTGAACGCAGCGTGGGGACAATGTGCATTTTCAATCCACTTTGTTGAACTCAAATTCTTGTTTCCTGTTTGGCTAGGTTAAAGTTTATCAATTTATCAGGGGTGTGAGAGTTCAGCTTTTAAGCTGATATTTCAGCTTTTTTCAATGCCTTTGAGAGGTCATAATTTCAGCTTTTTCTTTCAATTTCAGCCTGTTTTGAGCATTTTGTCAATATTTTCAGCTTTTTTCAGCTCTTTTTATCACCCGACTCTCACACCCCTGATTTATACATAATAGTTAAACTTGCATCTTATTTGTAAGTTTGTTCGTGCATGATCACTTTGCTGATTCAATCAGTTTTTTTGCATACAAATCAACATTGTGCACTTCAGTCATAACATGTGATTTGCTTGTGATGTTCAAGTGACTGAATTGTGACACCAGTGTTGCCCTGCCAATGTGATGTGCTTGTGATGTTTGTGTGATTGGATTGTGACACCAGTGCTGCCCTGCCCATGTGATGAGCTTGTGATGTTCATGTGATTGGATTGTGACAACAGTGCTGCCCATGTGATGTGTTTGTGATGTTTATGTGATGTGCTTGTGATGTTCATGTGAT
>JXSR01S049297.1:0-17730 GCA_000969725.1 Ophiothrix spiculata
CACCACTGTACACAATCATGGCCATGACAATCAGACCAAAACATTATGGACGCATCAGGCTAGCAATGCAACATTCAGCGTGATTTAGGCCCAAGTCAAATACATAGCAAAGAGCAGAAACAAATGATGACATGGGTAAAATCAAGAGGAATATTGGAATCGCCAATCAGATACGATAATCATTCAAAAGCATTGTAACTATATATCAGATTATAAGATGACAAAGACTTGATGCACCAAATGTTTGGTAGCCCATAAGAAGTATGTTTTGACCTATAGAGGATGGTTTCAGAGTATCTGTTAGGTCTGATATCTATAGGCAATTCCTTTGTGAAGGGTGCCCTTCTATTGTCTCCAATTGTAACTTGCCACACAGACAATAATCTTGGTTCTTTTATTGATCATTATCAGTAGTTCTGTGTATGGCAAATGTTTCTTTGATCTGCCAGCACCAAGAATGAACATTGTGTGTGCTGCAGATCACAGGAAACATCTGCCATACACAAGACCACTGATTTATGATCACTAAGTATGTATAATAAAGGTTGATTTTCTGTGTTGTGCGTTACAATTGAAAACAATGGAAGGGCACACTCCACAAGGGACTATCCTTTGGATACGAGGCCTTATGGTGGTTTCGATTATTTAAAGGAGCCCTGTCCGATTGGGTCAGTATTTGTTCAAACGTTCTGAGATTTTAGTACCAAAATATTTCCATATTTTTCTCATTAAGGGTTTTTGGATCTTTGGTCCTAAATCATACATGTTGGTCCACACGCCTGACCAAACCATCATCTTGTACATGCAAATCATATATGTAGAAATGTATACTTTTATATTTCTGAAAATGAGGGGGTTCACTCACTGTACTCAAAACACCACTTTTTGTACCAAACAGTGATACCCATCATTCCGAGTTCCAACTTATTAGCTCCGATTCCAAAATGTTAGTATTGTTGATCAGTTTTATGTTTTACTCCCAACATGTAAGCTTATGCATAAGAACATTTAAAATAACTATTAATTTATCAGGAGAACATGATTGACCAATTTCTCTCCGGACATAATATGTCCATTCCTTTACATGTACTATCATATTCTGATCTTGGTTAAACTTAAACTCAATTGACAGGTGTTTTAGGGAAAAAATCAATTAATAGCTTAAATACCTCGCATGTGTATGGTAAATTTCCTCTAATCAGGAACACGTTTATGAAGGTTTTGATTCATCCAGGTATTGTAAAATCAAGTAAAATAATTGAATCTGGTCATCTGGACTTACATTTAATCAGGAACAGTTCACTTATTCCATTTATGTGCCCAGGTTTACGACAGAATTTGCTATTGGTTTGTTGACCCCCATGTTATCACAGGACTGTTCTATGAAACTCTGCTTATACGATGTAGCCTACTTGTTTCATTTTATTGTATAATATGCTTTGGGCCGATTTATTTAGCTCCGTATTTTTTCAGAGACAAGGTATACCACGTGAATGAAAACAATTGTACACGGATGAAAGATGACCATGACCTTGATTTAAGCACCAAATCATCAATTTTTTGTTGTTTTAGTAAAGCAGATTTAATATACTTTCCGGCGGCTTATGACATCTTAAAAGGTTTCTAAGATGTCAAATACGGCCGGGGACCATTCCACGTTCACAAAAATCCTATTTTGAAAATTGAAGGGCGTTGAAGGATCATTTTGTGCGTTGCTTCCAAGCATTCTCTTGGCTCAGTCAAGCGTGACAAAGACATTCAACCACCTGCTTATCACTCTACTACAGATAGACATTCCATATGGCCACTCAACTTGAATAGAAAAGTGACCTTGAACAAGACGGGGACAAATCAAATTGGACCTAAAAATCACGTTTTTGACCCATTTTTTGTTTGTTGTTGCCCCCTTACCAGTACACGAGAAAATTGATCACATTCGGAGTTGCATTTCACACATAACAAGATAACCTATCAAATCTGACCAACAGCAACATAAGTTTCCAGATATTTTCATCATAAATTGACCTTTACGTAAACAAGTGGTAACAATATTTTTATTCCAACTATATGAGCAACCGTGTATGACCAATTTTGTAAGTACCGGTACATATCTTTTTCTTCCATTCCAATGGGATTCAAGTTACACAGTTAAGCAAGATATAACATTATCACAATTATGGGTTATGGCATTATATGATGAAAGCAAAGAAGTGAGGGTTTTGTCGCTATTATTTATGTAAATTTAATGAATGGTGGAACTTGTATCGTACATAAAACAATATGTACACAACATAATAAAAACATTTCATAAATAAGTTGTCCTGTTAATTGCATGATTAAATATTGCACAAATGTGTACCATGTTGACCATAATTTTCGGTCAACATGGTCAAATGAACCAAAGGCATATAAAATGGACATAAATATAAGGCCTAAGGGTCAAATTATAGTTCTGTTTGATCTACCAAAACATTTTGTGCAAGTGCAACAAGTTTTTGTTATCTTATAATCTAACATAACTCCAATGAATCTTCTAATCAATAACGGATACTTAGTGCTGTAAATCACCAAACATTTTCACCAAATACTCCTAACATGTGGTGTAGTGGTTTTTCTTTACGAAGCCTCCGTTATTATTAGGAAATACATTGGAATTATATATCAGATTATAAGATAACAAAGACTTGTTGCACCAAATATTTAGTAGCCCATAAGAAGTATAGTTTGACCCTTAGTCATAGCAATTTTACTTTCCATTTTTTTTCTTCTGGAAATGTAAAACAAACATTTATAAAGTCTTGAAACCATGATAATAATCAGGAAAATCACACACCGAGTTGATAAAGACATGAAATTTTACATTATCATAGGCATTAATAAGCACAAGTTTAATGTGTATAAATCTCATTGAAATGAAGGAAAAGAGATGTACTTATAAAATTTGTCATATCTAGCTTATTTTCAGCCGGTTTCTATCATTTTTTATTCAAAAAAAAATTACATTTGCTTTACTGACACAACAACAAATTTATTATTCAAATCAAGGTCAAGATCATCTATAATCCATGCACATTTTTTTTTATTCACGTGGTGCAATCGTCTGCAAAACCGTTTGGGACACTTATAGCTTTGATGCAATTATAATACAAAACAAAGCTTACTGTGCAAAACATCTTATGCAAAACGTCCGATGTTATCATTTTCAAAACTTTTCCCAATCCCCTCCTCCCACCCGTCCTAAATTAATGTTGCGTACATGTGTCTAATATACTCAACATCGATTAATTGGAGCAGAGAGAGTGATCTACTTTAGTATCCTAAGAGTTTTAAAGAAGATTGTAGATAAATTGTAGTCTATTTAAATATCATCTTGCACAAAATCATGTGAATTTTCTTTTACTCACAAATTATGATATGGAGAAAAATGAGAACCAACATTTTGTGAACAAAGTCACATATATAGGGTTATTTGGCTCCTTTTAAGTGTTTACGAGTCAGAACAAAAGTTCAACAGACCTAGATCCTGCCACCAAGGTGCTGTAGTCACTAACACGGCTATCGTGATCAGGTGTTGACTCAAATTTCACTGACACATTTTTTTTATTTATTTCATTTTGCTCAAGTAGTTATTTTCATCAGACTGGAACAGAATACAACTTGGAAGATTCAAATATTTCTAAGGTACTTAGGTGTTAAGGTGTTTCGAACTAGATTTGAGCTCGTAGCATCGGTGTGAAATGCACCAAGTAATAATGTATAAATGGATACAGTGAAAAGTCATCCAAAACGTTGATAGGGCTGAAATTGAATATTATCATGACTTTTAAAATCTCGTTGTATATGTCCTGGTTTTTATTTGAAGGAGTTTATTCGTGCGTCATGTATTTTTTATGCCAAGGGCCCCTTTGGAAATAAATTCCACATATTTGTATTGAGAAACATTAGCAGCAATATTTTGTGAACAAAACCACAAAAAGGGCTGTTTGGGCTCCTTTTAAGTGTTTACATCTGAACAAAGGTTCAACAGACCTAGATTCCTGCCACTAAGGTGCTGTAGTCACTAACACGGCTATCGTGATCAGGTGTCTACTCAAATTTCATTGACACATTTTTTTTTTATTTATTTCATTTTGCTCAAGTAGTTATTTTCATCAGACTGGAACAGAATACATCTTCGAGGATTCAAATATTTCTAAGGTACTTAGGTGTTAAGGTGTTTTGAACTAGATTTGAGCTCGTAGCATGGGTGTGAAATGCACCAAGTAATAATGTATAAATGGATACAGTGGAAAGTCATCAACAAAGTTGCTAGGGCTGAAATTGGGTTTTTAATCTCTGAATTTTCATCTTAAGAGTACTAAAATATAAATTCAAAAGATATTTACTGACTGCAAAGAAATTTGAATGATGGTGATAGCCAGCATAATGCTTTGTAATGGCAGTTATTTTCATACACTAGTTTTGTTATGAAGATTTCTTATGTAAATCTTGTATTTTTGAATGAATATACTCTAAGGTTAATGAATGAATGTTTAGTTAAAGGGACTAGCCTAGATTCTTCCCACTATTTTTTTTACCTACATATTTTTTACATGAATCAATAGAACATGTTTATACATGTAACGTAATAATATAACGTACCAGTAGTTTCCATGATTTTGAGGAATATTGCAGAAAATTGCAATTCTTTACCAATTTTAATTTTTGCCGATGATGGCAAAAAATTGTGTAAAAAAGTGTCTTTAGTTTCAAATCTTAAAAATATCTTGTTTCTACACCTGTGATGAGTAAACAAACTATTTTTGTTGATTTTTTTTTAATATGTACTAAATTATCTCCAGGAACTTTATTTGATCTTTTATCTGTTTAATCCATCTGAGGTACACATTTAGGATTTAGAAAACACAGGATAGTCACACCTCCATCACAAAATGATACACTAATTTAATTATTTGTCAATTTGAACCATTTATGTGTAAATTGTTGTTCCTTTTTTGATTTTACTACACTTTTAGGCTATATTTAGAGCATTTCCATGAGCTTTCAATTATAATGGAATCTACGCTAGTTCCTTTAATAATTTGTTGGCTGAAAATATACAAAAAGAAGTTCACGGCACATTCCATGATATTTTGCATTTGCACTCTTTGAGGGTAAAAGTGAAAACAATAAAACCAAGAGTTCACAGGGCAAAACATCAACAACAAACAAAAAACAGCTGATTTACAGCTGGTTTTGTAATTCCATGTGGCCTCAACACTCTCTGTATTTGGCTGGCTAGTCTTACTGCATTCTATTCTGCCAAATATATGTATGTAGTGATGCACGAGTTCGCCTTTTACCGATTATTTGATGAAATAATCAGCTGATACTGATACACGATAGCATGTTACTTAATTATAACTGACGATCACTAAAATCGTACACCCTATCTAGTCTAATTACATCATTATTAAATGATGAATTTTTTTCACGATGTGCACGGACTTGAAAATGAACCATGCACTGACGTATCCATGTATTTTACACACACTAGTCATATGAATTGCAACATCGTCAACTGATGATTTGGCGCAAATTTCAAATAGCGTATTTTACTTAATGTAATGACTACATTAACAATCAAATTAAATCATGGTCAAGTATTGTAAATGCTTGCAGTAAAAGAGGCGAGTTTTTAAGATTCTAAATTCAAATTTGGGGTTTTATGCATTTTATTTTACTTTTGCTTTGTTTCGTTTTGCTGGACTCGACCTGTGTCGATCAGTTACTATATAACTGATGGGGCCAATATGTCTGAAATTTGCACTCTGAGAATGGAAGAGGAATAAAGGACTCATAGCGTGACACATTCCAGAGTATTTATTTCAACTCTTTGAGGTTAAAAGCAATAAAACAGGTGGTGATTATATGCCGTGCACAAATTTGGCAGATCTGCATCTGGCGCCCGTGCAGAAACAATCTGAATACAATGTTGTTTACATAGATGTGGACTGATCTGGATCTGTGCTCTTTGTAGATAGCCCGTTATTTGTATGTGCCCAGTTCTATGTTGGACTGTAAGTATGCGTTATAGCATGAGCCTCTAGGGCGAATGCTATAACGCATTTAGCACACAACCACAAGTGAATTGTCAAGGGACTAGGATTTTTTGCCCAATAATGTGTCTAGACAGGGCTTGTTATCAGAAATTTTAATTAAGATACCATCACATTCTAGCTCCAAGACAAGGTTATTTTGCAATACCACTGGCAAAGTCCCTGGTCAGACCAATTATTACATAAGAATTTTCTTTATCAGGTAAGGTCATTGTACCCCATGAGGCTGATGTTATAGAGACAACAGACACACAAGTGTGTTCAATTTATATGCCTGGAAATTTTAACCCTCACAAGCAAGCTGTATGTACTACACAAAATTTAGTCAAACAAACACAGTATTTTTAATCATAATTTTATAAAATGCAACTTGCAATACGTAAACAAAACTGATATATAATCATGATAACAGAAACATTTCTACATACTAGAAAAACTATATCAATGATACAATATATGACAATGTTTGACAAAAGACACTGTCAAATGCAAAACAATTAGGACACCCCTGCAGCAAAGTACGTCTGTGGAAATGGACCAAAACTACCCTTAGGTCATAATCATACATGTTAAGGGACATGGTCATTCCTGTCATATTTTTATATATAACATACACTCTTAAAAAGAAAGGATCAAATTGATCCGGTAAAGTATCAAATATGAGCTTACCATTTTCCGGATCAATTTTGATCCAAATTCTCCTCAAATTTGATCCTTTTCGGATCAAACACACTCTTTTTTGATCCGGAAAACGGTAAGCTCATATTTGATACTTTATCGGATCAATTTGATCCTTTCTTTTTAAGAGTGTATGTTTTGTCTGGATGCGATAAATGAAGCAAACATTCAACTAGTCAATAGACAGATGTTGGCTAAGAGACATGATAACTTTGTAGGAGGGTTTAAGATATAACGAATCCTGTGTGCTAAATGTTTTATATACTGGGCTCATTAACCCTCGTCTTCCTAAGGGGGTGTGGTTACCCCCCCCCCCCCCCCCAACGGATGATCGCCGATTGCACTAAAACGCAAAACAAAGCGACCCTGAGCATTTGGGCAATTGTTTTTACATCCTTTGCGGTCATTTTGATGAAAAAAAATCGGGGGTACCACCTAAGGTGGGGTTATGGTAGGCCGTCAAAGTCGACGGGTAGGGGGGGTGGTTGCCAACTCGGAAATTTTAAGTCGCCATTTTGAAAAATATCTGCATGCTATTGACTTGAATCTTACAAGACATGTTAGAATTGTTGATTCCTTTATTTATTAGCAAAACACCTGACGAAAATCGGACATTTAGAACTTTTATAGCGATTTTTTGAAATATTTTGAAAAAGTGGCTATTTTTTCGGTCCGGAAAAACTTTATGACGTCATAATTACGTAACGCCTTGACCGATTTTCATGATCTTGGTATTAATGGATAGAGGAGACCCTACCCTATACTATAGTACCAAACAATATAACTTTGGATGTCCCAAGTTCAAAATCACAGGGGGGTGGGTGGTAACCATCCCCCCCCCCCTCAGGAAGACGTGTTACAAAAAAAGGCTTAGTAAGACGAGGGTTAAGCAATGTCCGCATGTGGAGGACAGAAATTCACTGTTATCACATACCAAAACAAGTCGGGAATAACCAATTGTGATCCAAAAATCACAATTTCTTGCTACTTTCCAAACTACATAAGTGCAAAATAATAAACTTAAATGATTTCGATTAAAGTGATGGAATGTCCCCGAATAGAAGGTGATGCTGATAATGAGTAGACGTAAATGTTATCAATGGAGCTTTAAAAAGATTCTTAAACAGCCTTGATGGACATTGATGGAATTAATGGAATTTAATTTGACAGATGGTCGGTCTTACATGTAGAAAAATTGTTCAGGCAAGTTCCGTAGCATCTGACATTAAATCGTATCCTTTCTTGGTAAACACCCGTTAACTGCGTGAAAATATGTGAAGGCAAGTTCAATGGTTAATTATGTAATTTCAAAGTTGATTATTTTTTTCCGTGCATTTTCCATTGTTGTTTTTTCTTCTTCTCTCTTTTTCAATTCACTATTAAATGAATGGTTGCAACAATACGGAGATCTAGAGATAAGAAAATAAAGAAACTTTGTCTAGTAGATATATCTATGAATATTATCAATCATCCAGGTTGCTTCAAATAGCAAAATATGAATCTGGTCAACTTTTTGATAGCTACAGTATCACTCCTCATCCAAGGAGCATCATCAGGCCGTGTGATCTTTTGTCGGCTTATCGATCCGTAACGGTGTAGAATACGTAATCTTAGACATAATCTTCGCAACACATACGACCCAGCGATCAAGAAAAAATTCCTTTACGTCTCTCACGTGACTATTCTACACCGTTACGGATCGATAAGCCGACAGAAGATCACACGGCCTGATGATGCTCCTTGGATGAGGAGTGACACTAAAGTAAGTCCAGTTGACCAAATTCATTTCATATTTTGCTATTTGTCTAGTAGAATTTGAACTAAATTTATAGCTTGTTTTGTAACTGCAGCAATGTAATAAGTACCCAATGATCTTAACGAGTAAGTGAAAACCTATAGCTGCTGTATTCTCAGGTCTCGCTTCATGGATTGATAAAGTCACCAATGACGCTTCGATCAGCTATTGCAAAATATTGAGATGCGGCAAGCTACACTGTAAATAAAATATCTTAATTATCAACACATTTGTTCTATTTTTCCTCTATTTTAACACTTCTGGTTGTTATCTTTAAATTACATGATTCGACTCGTACTCATGATCCCCATGGCCTTAGCGCACTTTGAAAGATGTGTTAACACCAAAATAATCCGTGTGGTGTGCTGAAGGAAACTTCACTCCGTTATCATAAGTATTGCAACATAGCGTTAATCCTGGGGTTTGCTAGTATAACTCGTCCATAATTAATATTTGATTTATCCTTTATCTGAGCAATGTTACCAATGTGTGTTGTTCAATGCATTAAAACAGTCTCCGTAGCTTATTTTGGCCCATAGGTATTTTTTGTTGCTTTCAAAATGGCGACGTTATGGGAGACAATGAATAAAGACCTCAGGCACTTTGTAGCCGTGAGAAACGAAGGAATCCTTTTATAAATGTATGGCTGTGCGTTTTGTTTTTTGCTGTCAAATGATTTCTGGAATTATTAGACGTCAAAGGGACTCCAATTATGCCAGTACCTTGCGTAAAAGCCGTTGTCTGTGTAAGACAACACATAGGGAAAATCAGAAATCATTTTACAATAACAGGCTTTTGCCATTTAGCCCTTTGGTCTTTTTGTTCGCTCAGTAGTGACAGGATTAAGGAAGTAACCTGCGTATAAACATTCTTGGGGGAATATTCAAAGATATAGACTCATACTGTGTAGAGTTACGAAAGGGAAATAATTTACCTCACTTGTACACAGGCAGTGAGAGTTGGGATGGCGAATTTGCCGAGGAACAGGACGGTGGCCCTGAATTGACGCCATATTGTTTTCATTAAGGAGTGTAGGTCTAATTAAATTTTGATAATTAAAGAATAAGTGTTGTGAGTGCTAAATATGAAGGCTACGACCATTGTAACCTCTCTTTGATGACAACAATTGGTGCATATCTCATGGTTTGAATTTCATTGGTATGTATTGAATCGAAAAAATTGCGACAACTAATGGACACATCGATAACATCCAATGTATCGTCATAATTAGCAAACCAATGTTAAAATATTTTAGGAACATGTCAACAGGTTGTAAATTACCATTTATCGTTCTTGAAAATGCCGTCACACTCGACAGCACACAGGTTTTTGATAACATGAAGTTAGAAAAGGACGTTAGCAGTATCAATCTAAATGCACATGCATATTACGCAAATCCGAAGTAAAACACGAGTGATAAGATTTACAGATGAGTCTTAAATAACAAACATTTCAAAAGACGGGAGTTAATTAATTTAACATTTGATCCTCAACAGATATCAGCTCTCAAAGAATTGCTAATTCTGAATGGCATTGTAGAAGCGAGCAGCCGCCATCATTAAATGTATGGCTAAACCCCCTAGTTATAGAAATAAGTGTCAATTATTCAAAGTAATTAAAGAAAAGAAACATGGAAGCACATTCATAAAGATATCATTATAACTTCCATAACAAATTTTTCATACCAACGTTTTGAAAACGCCATTTAAACTTTGCGCCGAAATCACAGTCGACGATGTTGCAATACTTACGACTTGTGTGTGTATAAACACTTTTAATTACTATGGGAGCTCGTGTGGTCTAGCGGAACAGAGCAAGACTCATAATCAGTAGGTCGTGAGTTCGAGCCCCGTTAGCGCCAACGAGTTATGCCCTTGGGCAAGGCATTTAGTCTCCTTTGCTTCGTCGACCCGAGCGTTATATGGGTAATTACTAGGAATATAGTCGAGTAGCGCCGTCCGATAACAAGGACATTTTAAATGGCAGCTGACCGTATTCTATTGGTAATGTAATAATTGTCATATATAGCGCTTTGACCCGATGTTCAATCAGAAAAAGCGCTATATAAGTGGGATAATTATTATTATTATTATTATTATTACTAGAAAAAACACAATTATTCATTTTTATACTTTACCAAAATAAATCTTCATTTAGGGATCCAATTTCTTACATAGTGGTTCATTATAAAACCAATAATGATACATCCGTAATATCCTGGTCACATAAGCTGCAAGAAGCCGTAACGCCGGTATGACATCGGTATGACACCGGTGAATGCTTGCGATGCCCGGTCGGACGCCGGTGGTTATGTGACCATAACTGAATACATCATATACAAGCCGCAAGGTTTTAATTCGGTCTGCTGGTATGACGTCGTAAACACATCGTAACCTCGCCGAAAGGTTATGTGACCAGGGTATAAGTATTCATATCTTTATATCCTGCGAGGACGTCTTCAGCTTTCACCAACAAAATTCCGTGTGAACGCTGATCATCAATAGTGTGCGTGATAAGAAAATTTCCTATTATTTTCCAGTTTGAGATAAACTTCTTTTCGTAAAATATTATCAAAATATAAAGCAAAATGTTATTTTTGGTACGTTTGTATGCATTGCTTTTAATTGGATTTTTGTACGGGTTGTAATGAGAGGGTTTAGTAAAGAAACGTATCCGAAATGCATTTTTAGGATGAGGTCTGCTGATTGTGCAATGTTTCATCACTTAACCCTCTCATTACAACCCGTAAAAAAATTCGAAGCAAGGCTTGGTGCGAAGATCCTATATAATATCTTCTTTTTATTTTAATATTATCTCAGGGAATCAATACTACAAGGAGATAAAATTATTTGAATACAAATAACCAAATAAGTAGATGGTCCGACAACTAGATAATGCGCAATGGTTATTTGTTGGACCTTTAAGCGTTACTATTAATTTTATTACTTCATATTTATTGTATTATTGCATAAAATACTATACTTTGGTACCAAATTTTTAAAAAGATTTAAAAAAATTAAAGCAATTGGATGGAAATTTAAAGAATTTTCTGCTTTTCTTATCCAAGAAATATGTACCCGTTTTAGCATTGTCTTTGCAGCAGCTTTTACTCATTTTGTTTAATGTAAGAACATTGCAAGATGCAATATTTCAATTTTATACCAATTGTTAATAAATGTAGGTACTAAGTATCTATTTAATTTCAAGACTGTCGTCTGTTGTCATTAAGACATCTTGAACAGATTTATCATTTTCTTTGCAGCAGCTATTACTCATTTTGTTTCAATGAAGGAAAATTAAAAGATACATTTTTTTTTCAATTTTATATTTGTTGTTGTCTGTCATTTAGAAATCTTGAACTGATTTATCATTTTCTTTGCAGGCAGCAGCTATTACTCATTATTTTGTTCTGATGAGATTTTAATCCAGACAGCTGCAGACATTTAATCATGTTATTAAAGAGCTATTTAACATGAAAGTACACAATTTGAAGACAACTTGTTTTGAAATAGAATTAGAAACTGAGCTAAGTATATTCCCGTAATTTGATAAAAACGTGCAATAAATGTCAAGCTTAAAGAGTCTTGATTAAGGAGCAGGATGAGCCAGAACGAGCGGTTCTTTTTAGTAAATAACAATCTGTGTTGAGTTTTATAAGGGAAAAATTAGTCCGAGTAGGATTTTTTACCATTCCCAACTTATTCTGAACTTGGAGCTTTTAGGGTATGTCAACATTTATTAATCACAAGCTCTTTCCTCCATATTCTATGATCCAGATATGTATGGTTCCAAATAAAGTATGGAAACTTTAGTATTTTGTTCATTTTGGGGTGAGAATAAATAAATAAATGTGACATATTTATAGAGGACAGCCTCATCAGTCTAATTTTTTTTAGCTTAATAATCCATCAAAATAGGAGCTGCAGACCTCGTGGCCACGTCAACTGATGACAAGTATCCCCTCCCGAATAAATTCTGATGGTACTTATTGAAACTTGGTGGAATTGGTATGATCACAACAGTCAACCATTTTCTTTAATCTGCTCTACTGTATGTCTGCAATTGGATATGTAAGACCTAAAGGCATCTTGAGTAATTTTCTATGCATGCTTTACTTATTTTGTTAAATTATGAACTTGGGTCGATTTTTTTTTATATTCTGATATTCAATTTAGACCTACTTATAAATTGCAGTAATTTCTGACACTGAGTAACACAGTGAACGTGACGATCAATCATGGCTAATACTTGATAGACAGGCATATGTTGGATTTCTTGTGAGATTTTTGTAACATTAATCTGGAAATGAATGTTGTAATCGCAATGCAATTAACATTCATTTCCAGATTAATGACAGAAAATAATATGGACATGAATGTTGTAATCGCAATGCAATTAACACAGTTGTTACTAATCCAATTTAATCTTGGTAGCTTATATATTCAGAAATTCAATTTGAATTCATATTTCAATGTCTTTTAATGGAAATGCATTGATATAAACATACATACAGATTGCGTGCGCTATTTGTCGTTACCCATTATGCATTTCTGATTGGAGTGTTGGAATAAATAAAATATCAAAAGTGATTATAAGTGGTTCGTTCTTTGGAGTTGACATTTATAAGATTGCCGTATAGTGATCATTTCAGGAAAAAGAAATCCGAATATGGTTAAAACTTTTTTAATATTGGCCAAGAATAATAGAATACTGATATGACTGAATTAATCATTGAAACAGAATTATGGAGTTTAAGACACTAGTTTTATTTAACTAGTCATTAGTCTTCATTCTATTTAAAGATTTAAATGTAGTCTTTAACACCATAGATATTGCTATATACCACCAAGTTCAATGTATAATTGTCAACTATTCACCAACAATTCATAAATGAATATAAAACCATTATAATGGTGGGTTGACCAAAAATGAGCAAATCAATGGGCTCAAGTTGTGGTATATATGGTCCCACTGGCAGTGGCGTAGCCAGATTTTTTGGTCAGGGGAAGTAAAGATATTTCGTCCCAATTTTCCCCCGGAGTGTGCACATATCTTCCCGATTTTTCCCGGTAAAAATCATTTTCCGTATACGCAAAATAAATTAAAGTCGATTTTAAAAATTGACAAGCAAAAAAAAAAAAAAAAAAAAAAAGGTTTTCAGCGATCTTTGCACATCTTTTGACGATTTTCTGCTTTTTCCCCATGTTTCCTGACTGGTAGTCTTGCAGCTGCTCTCTCATTTTTCTTGTCCTTCCCAATTTTTCCCGCTAACTGTCCTGTTTTCCCGTTTGA
The DNA here is from genome assembly GCA_000969725.1 of Ophiothrix spiculata. Taxonomy (NCBI): domain Eukaryota; kingdom Metazoa; phylum Echinodermata; class Ophiuroidea; order Amphilepidida; family Ophiotrichidae; genus Ophiothrix; species Ophiothrix spiculata. The sequence goes on from JXSR01S049297.1 coordinate 13,864, forward strand.
TATTTTTTTAGGGGGCAGACTGCCCCCCTCCATTGCCCCATGTTGGCTACGCTACTGCCCACTGGTTCCTCTATTCAACGTTAAATGCAAAAATTAGGTTGCGTGTAGATAGATGAAAACCATGCAATTACTCCTTTTTTTTGCAAATAGTACGCAAGGATGAGTGCGCATTTACAGTGTTTATGTATTATGTAAAGATACGATGCAGCATCAGTAAAAAAATCCAAAAAACCCATTTTGATCATACTCTGCCGAAATCAAAATGGGGTATATCCCCTCCATATCTTTGCTCAAAATCTATCCAACTGCGTTTGTTTGTTGCAGTTAACTGCCTGTAAATCTTCCATCTTTTCAGTGGGATCTTTGTTACAAATGTACAAGTACATGGGCAATGCCACAATTACGAAAACAAGTTTTTAGTGTTTTTCTCACAATTTTGTAATATCACTTTGAGCCATTTAATATATCATTGCCCATACATTAGAACAACTTTCTAAACTCTGTAACAAATCAGTACAAGTTTCAACTATAGACTTATCCTTTTCATCTAATCAAACAAAGCAATGTAAGCAAAGTATGAAATAATGATGACAACAACATATCATGCTATGCCTGGTAATTTTGATCAGGGCAATGCTCCAGAACACGACAGTTTGTTACAAATCTTAAAACATGTTATTTTGTTCATATACCCCAGGAAATAAAATGACATTGGATGAGAGTCACGAGGCAATGTGACGCTCTTTGCAGACATGTTATCCTATTCACAGACAAGTTTGTCAAATATTAAACACACACAAATACGCTTCAGGTTCTTTGTCAAATAAGGTTCTCTAAGTTCATTAAGATTTCATTCAATGTTTAGCAGCTTGAAATGAAGAATCATGACGATGGCATCCATGTTTTTTTCTTACCTGAACTTCTTTTATCTTGAGAAAATGCGTCAAACACACACATACTTTTCTATAGTAATTCATGTGGAATCATATTCGGGACAAATTCAACAAATGACCATAAGAGGTAAAGTTTTGAACTTTGAGCCAAATATTAATATCTACTTAAAACCAAACCAACTAAAAGTCTGTCACTTGTGATAGAGGGCGTTTTGTCAGTAATTGTCTATGATTATTTAGGAAAAAAATCAAACAAAGTTAAAAATAAATCACGAAAGAATCGTACCGATATGCAATTTTACATCATCAATTAACACTGACAATGCTGAGAAGTGTCATTTTGCCATGAGTTGTGTAAACATATGAGTACTTGTCACTATTATTTTAATTACCTCTGTACTTGAGTGGAATTTGCAATGTTCAGGGTACCTTTCACCACAATGGTATTCAGGAATTCCTGTCATTTGTTTCTCAGCATAACTGAAAAGCTTTGATGTTTCAAGGATTTGTCTCCAAAAGTAATCATTTACAAGATATTGTAGATGAGGTTATTTTATATTGCAGTTAAAGTGGAATATATGACTTGTGTGACCAGAATTGGTGTAATGACTGCTTGTTTGCACAGGTTGAGCGATAAACATCGGTAATGGATAGAAAAAGAAGTCTCTAAAATAATACAAAAATACAAGTGACTTAAGTGGGAAACTGGAGACAAGAAAGTCACCGACAATCTTGTTGTATTGGGCGCAGACAATAACTACCCCTGGAACAATTGATTAAAGTGCACTCGAATTATGTTCCAAATGTGCACAATGTCATTCCAACCTTGTACTATTGAATTGTACTTGATTTGAACAATTCTTGTACGAGTAAAAGTTAATGAAATATTTCTGTGATTTCAAGTTTTTGACAAAATTCACTTGAAAACGCTTTTAGTCATATTCCTTAATTTTAGACTGTTTTTTATTCAAAACTCATTCTGATCAAAATCTTATAAGATTGCTTTAAAGGTCTAATAAATAAAGCAATAAATATTTACTATCATTCGTTAAGTGAATTTGAGAAAGGTATGCGTGGACCATGTATGTATAATAAAGGATGTGCTAAAATGCTGTTTTATTCATGCATTTCAAAAAGGATGTTTGATTTATTCTACATAAATAACTATAGAGTAAAGGAAGAGGAAGAGGAAGTAGAAGAAGAAGAAAAGAAGAACAAGAAGAACAAGAAGAATAAGAAGAACAAGAAGAAGAACGAGGAGAACAAGATGAAGAAGAAAATAATAATAATAAGAAGAAGAAGAAGAAAAAGAAGAAGAAGAAGAAAAAAAAAGAACAAGAAGTGAAAGAAGAGGAAGAAAAGAAAAGAAGAAGTAGAAGAAGAAGAACAAGAAGAAGAACAAGAACATGAACAAGAAAAAGAACGAGGAGAACAAGATGAAGAAGAAAATAAGAAGAAGAAGAAGAAGAAAAAGAAAAGAAGAAAAGAAGAAGATGAAGAGAAGAACAAGAAGTGATAGAAGAGGAAGAAAAGAAAAGAAGAAGTAGAAGAAGAAGAACAACAACAAGAAGAACATGAACAAGAAGAAGAACAAGGAGAACAAGATGAAGAAGAAAATAAGAAGAAGAAGAAGAAGAAAAAGAAAAAGAAAATGAAGAAAAGAAGAAGAAGAAGAAGAAAAGAAGAAGAAGAAGAAAAGAACAGGAAGAAGAACAAGAAGAACAAAAAGAATTGTGTCATTGTGCAAGGTTAGTCACATCTTCAGTTTATGTTTCTAAGACAGTGACCTGTCCAAGATTAGCTGGATTGGGTTTCAATCATGCAGTCTGACAAACCTAACCTGTAAGAACTCAATTTATATAGATAAGTGCTTCATAATTTGTTATCTTTAGAGACTACCTAATCTCCATGTAAATGATATCACTGCATCCGTAACTAGGTAAAATAAGTAATTATTAATCGGTTCAGTGTAGTTTCAAATAAGTTGATGATCCTTAACAATATTTTCAGCATCATCCTGTATCAGGTGCAGACTTAATCATAACAACTGACAAAAAGTCTGGATGCCAGGAGATAAGTAATATAGGTTGATGAAAACATAAATATTACTTAAATTATATTGCAGATGTCAAAGTAATCTAAAATATATATTGTTCTGTTAAGGCTGAGATAGACCTTCAAATAGCGTAAACGGTTTTTGAACTCTATTCCTCAAACTAATTACACAAAGCATATAAAAGTATACTTTTTTAGAAGCGAATTTTTTACTCTGGACATGATATTGATATCGGTTTTTGACCAAAAATATTAATGTTGGCAAAAAATCCCGAAACCATATATTAAAAAAAAAAAGCATAACTAAAATTTGCATTCGTGAAATGTTGAACTTTTTTTTAGCTTTTTAGAATCTAGAAACAAATATCTAGGAAGGTGTTTCTTAATTTTTTGATTTTTACCTCATAAAAAAAAAATATGCGCCATTAGTCAGCCACCAGCCAGAAATTATAAACAAAGGGGTCTCTTAAATAATACCAAAAAAAAGTTGTTGTACTGGGCGCAGACAATAACTATGATTGTTAATGAAATCTCTTCACATCACAATCAAACTTTTCATAAAGATATATCATGTGCTTGTGTAGAGATTAAAAGTTAATGAAATTCTGAAAATACCAACCTTGGCTTATACTCTGAGCAATTGATAAAATTTCCTACCGCAGACTAAATTAATAAGGCTACATATCACTCAAGTTCTTCATTTATCACATTTTGTAATAAGCAGTTTCATCAAGTGCTTTGTGTGTTTGATACCAGAGGCGATAATGTTTGTTTGTAACCATGAGAATTTTGGTTACTATGAGGAATTGCAAGCAGGGTCTTAAAGATCAGAGATTTTATATTAAAAGCAATACATTGCAGCAATGTTTACAATCAGTCGTAAATCGAAATCGAGAAAGCTAAAGATATTCTTAAAATG
>JXSR01S049302.1:27828-38919 GCA_000969725.1 Ophiothrix spiculata
CCCATCATTGACATACGAGCTTTCCTTATCGATTGACATCGGTGAAGCACCTTCTGTTTGCATACTATTTGTCATCTCATCGTGAAACATATCCAATTACACCTACTACGAAAATGAAAAGTTGGTACTTTTAAATTGGTACCACTTTCGGGAATCGGGAACATTTTTTTGTTCCCGAGTCCCGACTTGCACGGGCGGGACTCGAATTCCCGGGTCCCGATCCCAACGTTAGACATTACTCGCATGACAATGATGTGGGGGTTAGAGTATTAATAAGGAATTTTAACTGGCACCTCCTGAATACATCCTGAAGACAGAGAAAACAGTTTTTGAAAATGGTCCATTTTGTCTTTCAGAGTAGGATGTCCATCTGTTTAGGACAAAATTATTTTGATGCACCTATATTATTGTACTTAGTGTCACTCCATTTTGACTTACTTCTTCAAGAAGACTGATAAGAAATTCTGTCCTGTTCTTACTGATGTTTCATAGGCATTGGTTATCACTACATCTTTGTCAGTCTGAAAAACAAAATACAAAGTTCAGCTTAAGTTACACTCTAGTATCAACCTTGAAGTATGCAACAAGCAGCCGATTAATGCACATAAACCAATATGACCATACGGGGAAATAAATTAGTCCATTTTTCACGAATCATAACAAAGTACCAAATCTTGCTGAATATTTGAATGAACTTATGATTAATGCTTGTCAATGTGGTATCAACAAAATTTGCCCAAAATATTACCAAAATCATGAACAATTCCTGTACAAATATTCATACGCAGTGATTCGGTCTTATTATCAATCAAAAAAAAAATAAAAAAGTTGTGTTGCCCTCACAGGCCCAAAGTGGTGGGGACGGCCGGGTGGGTTTTTTTTTATAACCATTACAGATGCCATGTGTAAACAGTGTGGGGTACATGGTTGTTTGCTAAAAAAAGTTTTTCTTCTCTTAAACTTAGCCAATATACACATTTTGGAACATTTTTGCGTCTGGAAATCACACAAAATAGAATGTTGGAGAAGAAAAACAAAACAAAACAAAAAACAGGTCTGGATTTTCCACAATTTCGACCAGGCCGGTGGAGGGCAACACAACAATTTTTTTTTTTGGCCTAATCAATCATTACCAGTCTCTTACACAATAAAAAACAACCAACTCCCAATGTTGTTGAATACAAGGGATATGCTATGTATCTCGTAACAGAGTCTGATTGCTTGTTGCATACTACAAGATTTATAGAGTACAGGTCTAAGGAGCTCAAGTGATCGAAAGTGATGGGCTCCAAAGGAGATCAATTGGTTGAGAAAACAAAAAACCTGTGTGAAATCATTTGTTGTAATATCAGACAGGGCGAAATAAATTTACCACTGAAGTTGTCATATATTATTGATTAAAAGTGAAAAAAATATGAAAATTTTGACCACAAATTAAATAAATTGTATTCATACGTGACAAAGCTAACTAAGTACTGAAGATTAACTACTTGGTTTGAGGATACATTTACGTGCATGACTTCAGTTTGTATTAGTGATATACAAAATAACAAAACATGACAAAAAAAAATCATAAATATAACCCAATCGGTTGAACCTAATAACACTTTAGAAAATCAAGAAAATGCGCTAAGTCCAGATACGTCACATATGCAGGGACCAAGTCGCTACCCGGGCAGTGTCTCCGTGGTGGCTTGCTACGGGTATCACTCGTTTGGGAAACAGGAGGTCCCTGGTTTGAATCCTGGTGAATAAACACGTTTTTCACCACCCTTCCCTTTTCGAGGAGATAGGCTAGAAAGGCTAGAAACGAGAAAAGTTAAATGATCAGTTAGGGTTTTAAAAAATGTAGCACAAGTCTGACCTTTTTCTTTTCTTCTGGAGCCTCCAGTTCTTCCTCATCATATGCTTCTTTCTGCTCATCAGTGTTAGTGGGAAGTACGACCACACACTGGATCAGTTGTAGCACTAATGCAGTCACCATCTGGATATATTCACCATTATTTAACCTGACAAAGAAAATCAAACATTTTTAGTTGCAGGTATGTCTGAAATAACACTGAAACAAACAAACAAATGGTGTGATTACTTTGAAATCTTACATAATACTACCCTCTAAGGTAGTCTTTCGCAAAAGTTATTTACAATAGTATAATGATAATTAAAAATAAAAGAATATACAAACATTTTAAAATATAGGGTTTAAATTTGACAATGAAACTTTGGATGCTGTCTTTATTACCACTAACAATTCAAGTGATGCAAAAATTTCAAAATGCTTAAAGGGAAAGTTTTGGGATGCTGCTGAACTTTTCCAATGCCCTTTAACAGGTTTGAACTTGCACAACTCAGTCTGATGGTTAAAGCAATACTATTTAAGATTTTGATCAAAAATGGTTTATAGTAAAAACAGCACAAAATGGAGGATTGTGACTATCTAAAAGCATTTTCCAGTGTATTTTGTAAAAAAAAAATGTTTTGCCACCAAAAAATGGATAAAAAGCACATGAATGCTTTCCTATTATACTAACACATGTGGAATTAAATTCGGGATTCCGAATTTAATTCAACAATTGGCAATAACAGAAAAAGTAAGCATCTTTGAGTCAAATTGTTTGGAGGGTATTCATATCTACCAAAAACAAACCCATAAGTCCAAAAAAATCAAAAGTAATGGGTCATTTTTACACTTTAGAGTAGGCCTATTGCTTTAAGAGTGGGTCAGGAGGTTCATCTCTAGCGATGTTCGACTCCCATTGCTTTTCTGGCACACATACAAGGAGTCAGCTATGGATTCAAAATTCCTGAAAATCTATTTTTGGAACAGAAGAATTACATTTTGGGACTCACCTGAAATTCCTAAGATTCTTTTTACTGGATGGTAATCTGGCTAAAGATGCAAAGATATCTTCTAAGACAAGCTGTCGATGTTTCTCATATCGTGAAAAAACCTTGGAAGAAAAACAAGTGAAGCGTAGCTATAATATTTCTTTACTTTTTGTTTGCCATTAATATTATTGATTTACTATCACCCTACAGTTGAAAATGTGTTTACGTGGTGCGCACTTGTCGATGCACTATTCATCAGAATTCAGGTACTTGAAATAGGTACAAGCAAGTGCATCAAATATGCTAGAACTAGCTTTTTGCTTTATATTTTGAACTTAAGATTTTTGTCAAATTGGAATTATTTCCTAAACATAATATTGACACTTTTTAACAGTATTTCAATTGTTGAAACGGATTCAAACATAGAGTGGTCCATGACAAAACAACAACTGTGCACCCAATGTGTTCAAATATTTTCAGCACACTTAAGTGGTTGAACTACATTAAGGTACAGATCCAGAGTTGCTGATTTGTTTGAATCCAATAATTGATTAATTAATACTTACTGTACAAATAAGCTTCATCGCACTGAGCTGTAACTCACTGACGTTCTCAACAAAGAAAGGTGCTGTTCCAATGGACGACACCTACAGAAAGATAAGAATGGAAATAAATTGAGCCACGGATACTGTTGTTGTAAACAAGTTTTAAAATACTGTGATTCCACACAATTTTGTCATTATAATTCCATTTGAGCATCATCTATTTGGTAATGTTTACTTTTAGACAGTTGGAATAGCTGTTATCCCTAACACCAAAGAGAATTATAGAAACAGCAAGATTTTATGTTAATCATTTATCCACTAAAGTTTTAGCCACACAAGAGAAAAATACTACAAGCTGGCCCTCTGCAATAAAAGTTCAGAATGAATGCATAACAGTTGAATACTTGAATATTGCAAATTTACAGTCAAAGATGAACCTAGATGTAAAACTTACCAAAAGAACGGTGGAATCTGTGAGGACCTGAATACTCAACAGCTCTCCTAAATTGGACACCAGCTCACTCATCTTGTTGTAGAGTGATAACACCACTTTCTCTTTAGAACCTTGAGCACGAGCACGCCTCATCTTCATACTACCGGCAAACACGTCTAAAGTGAAGATCAAAAAAGGTATTGAGTTAAAAGAATTTTGAAAGAAAAACTCCTTGCATAAATTACCATACTGTTATATAATATAATAAGTGGCAAAAGTTCTGGTCTGTTAACAGTATGGCCATCAAGTACAGGTGTCATTCATGAATAAGGAATGACATAGTTTACCCTAAAGCACTTTGCAAACCGCAATGTAGGCGAAAAATACAGTCTGCGTGTATCCATTCATCTTACAAGGCTCAAGCATGATAATTACATTGTATGATGCATGCAACACACCCATTGATAAAAATGTCCGACAAGAACTTCAATCACATCCTACTGCGTAAAATGAAATGAATTGTGTACAATTTCATAACAAGAGCTAATAAGTAGACTGTAGAATGGGTCAAACTGTTGACAAAGCTTTAACAATCAAAATGAGTTTTTATTCCACAGGGGTGTGAGAGGCCAGTTGACAAAAACAAGGAAAAGCGTTGTAAAGTTGGGGAAAAGGTCAAAAAAGGGCTGAAAAAGAATAAAAAAGCTAAAATTTTAACACATGAAAATCAGCTGAAAAGAGGAACTCTCACACCCCTGATTCCAACATGGAGACAAAATTGGGGTATTCAGGTTTTTGCCGGTGATGCATCGCATCTTGTCATAATGCGCAAATATTGAAAACATGCACGTAAGTCTTGCGTGCAGGTCGGCATATCATTCGCATAAGGTTTAAGTTGCACAGTTTGATTCTACACACAACCGAATCTAGGCACTCAGGAAATTGGTGAAGATTAGTCATCCAGTTGAGTTTCAAATATGATCAAAATAAATCAAATACTGGAAATAAAAATATAGCACTTACGGCTACGTTGCGTTTGGTACAACCTGAAGTCATCGGAAAAATTCTTCGCCGCCTGTCACGTGATCAATCAGTGGCCTGACGAAGTTTGGTGGTACTAAATGCAACGTAGCCGTAAGTGCTATATTTTCAATTCCAGTATTTGATTTATTTTGATCATACTTGGCACTCGGGTGTTTAATTTTGCCTGAACCGAGTGGAACCGAACACCCAAAATGTGAATTTCATGGCTGACAACGCCTTTACATAGGCTGGTATACAAAGTGTGGTATCTCCCCTGTAAAATGGTCTAGACTTGAATCCAACTTACTCTTCTCATCTGGGGACACCCTGTAGACGGGATCAAACTCCGGGTAGATGGTGTTAGTCAGCTGATACTTGGTGAGCTGGGATATCCTATCGATCACGTCCTCAATAAACACTTCTTTAGGCATGTTTTCTGATGTCATGATGTGCAAGGCTGTTAGGCCTGCGTCCACTGCTCTCATTACTCGCTCTAGAACCACTTCACGCCATAACCTCTGTTCTCTAGCGCTGTCTTCTTCCTGTTTGGGTTAGAGAGTGATTTTATTTATGAATAAACTTCAGACAAGAAACTCAACACAAAATTAGCTGATTTTAAAGGAGCTTGGTTAAATTTTTTAAAATTTAATTTAATGTCATATGAAAGATGACCACTAAAGAGGTCTACGTTTCAAATTTCAGGTGAATCGGGCAAACCGTTTTGATTTTATGGGCAACTTTGTATTTCAAAGCCGCCTATAAGTTAAGTTACTGTATAAATTATGGTTACCATAATTGGAGATATTTTCATATAGATCTCCACAACAGAACTTAGTTCAGCCGTGAAATCTCACATGGGTTATGAGAAAATTATGACCAAGATTTTGGTACCAAAGTCTCAATTTTTTTTTTTAAACGTGATATTTAGGATTGTTTGTGTTCCTCAATTACTGTACATCATTGGAAACAAGATGACCATGTACATCACACCCGGAAAGTCTGGGTTTGCACAATCACCAGATATGTTTCAGTGATGGGACATACTGTTTCTGAAACGTCTTCTGACTATAGCCAGGTTCCCAGAGTTACAGAAATCAAACATGACAGATATTTTTACACTGGCTCGAGTGTCCAGCATGTTTTAAGGTAGCTCTAACGGCTACGGTGTCCTGCACAGAATTTGTTCAAAATTTCACAGAATCTGGAGAATGATGAAAAAAACTTGTATTCCAAATTTAGATTTTTTCCATCAAAGCGTTTTCGAGTTACGCCATTTTTTATTTTCCAATTTCTCATAGACTTTGTACATGGCATATTTGGCCACCATGAAAATTTCACAAAATTTGTCAAATTTCTGAAAAAAATACTATTTACAAAAGATTTTTTTTCTCTGGCAGTGGTTCATAAATGAAACAAATTTTCTTGTCCTTGTATTGCAAACTGATCACAGATTGTCATAAATTTTGATTTAAAGAAATTTCTTTCATCGTTTATGTATGGGAGACTTCTAATGTTTCTACTTCCCGAATTTTATTGCGTTAATTTCTAGAAACACTGAATAGCCAGATTTCTCAGAATTTTCATTCATACTTCCCATGCTTCAATTTTAACAAACAAGGTGTCAAATGAAAGCTTATCAAATTTGCAACAATCTCTCGTTGGCTTTTAAAATTAAAGTGTTTCTAGAAAATTTTATAGGTGTTTGAAAATATGCCTAAATTTAGGAGCTAAAAAATCAATTTTCTTGATAATAAAACACTTTATGGCTAAAAGCCCACGAGAGAATTTAGCTTTTGTGATCCTTCACCAGCCCCTAAAATTTGAATGTCATAGCACATTCCCTCTTGACATGAAAATTCAAAAACTCTTGATTTTTAGGGAATTTTCAAGAAAAACATAAGAAATCGGCCGAATATTATAAAACTTATCAAATGTTACCATTGAAGGGTTTTCTTTAAATGGAATTAGGTTTTAATTCACATTCCCAAAAACTATTCACTTTATAGCTAATTTTCTGACATGTGTAAATAGCCGTTCAAGCTACCTTAATTGGTTGTAGTGCCACAGACTCGGACATCAACATTTTTCTGTGACTGTGACATTAACAATGTCTCCATAATTTTGCGGAAACTTGCGATTTATTAACAACCCTACATGTAGGCCATCCAGGCAAATTGGGGACTATCTTTTACCAGTCTAATAGTGAAATCAAAAACTATATTATAATGCTTGGATAATCATAAGTTACAACAGAGACAAACCTTAAAAAGCAGAAAATACAATTTACATATTGCAGCAGGATACAGAAGATGTCAATTATTTCCATATTGAACCCAAAGAAGGTATGAATTCAAGTAAAGTGCTCCAAGAAACAATTCAAGAAAGTAAATGCGAGGTTACAAAAACCCAAAATCATGGTTTGAGCCTAAAAGCAAAACAACATCTAAACTAACAATGAAACTGACATATTACATGCCTGCATCGTGTGGGTATCTTTGACTTACGCTGTGCATGTGTGGATTGATGCGAGTACCATCTCTGATGTTTCTCTCAAGAATGTTCATAAGACGGACAAGCCTGTCATGTGGCATCTGAAAAAGGAATAGTAACAGTAATGGTGAGTTACGATTTTTCTGTAATTTTAAAATGTGGCATCAACTTGGCTGTAACTAAGATTAAATCATAACAAGTTGGTTCGCGAACAACATGTGTCTCGCCCGATGGCGGTTCGTAAAAGATTTCAGCAGAAAAATTTATTATCCAAAAAGTGGTTTTTCTTTTATTTTATAATATGGCATCAACTTGGCTCTAACTAAGATTAAATCATAACATGTGTCTCGTAACACATTTCAGCAGAACAATTTATCATCCAAAAGAAGGTCACCTTACTGGTGATTGTTTGGTCAATGTGGGACTATAGATTTAAGAAGGTTGGTCCATGTGGGATCAAGGGTTTACAAGTTAATGGCAATAACCTTGAAATGACCACGGGACATTTTTAGACCTTAAAATGACCTGAGGTAAACTTTGTGACCATGTGGGGTCAAGGGTTCATGAGTTATGAGCGTGACCTCGAAATGATCTTGGATGACCTCAGGTCAAGTTTTGGAACATTTTTGAGATTTAGCCTCAACTGACCTTTCGACCTTATACGATTTTGACCACCCCCCACGAGTTTCGCAGCACGAGTTTATCCCGAGACCCCTTAACGTCACCAAGATTGGTTTTACGGTTCAAGAGATATGCTGCGTACTGCGCACAGAAAGCGATTGGTATGTCTCTTAAGACCTCACTATGTTCAGGCGAGACAACAAATGAATTTTGCGTAACTGAAACAATCAGTGGTATATTGTTCCTAGAAAAATCAAATCACAATAAATCATTGTAAAATGATATTCGACTTGTACCCCAAAAAATGTAATAAGAATATTACACTTCCTAGAAAATTTGGCAATTCTGATAGGTTAACTTCACATGTTCCTAATCAAACTGGTGATTCTATAAAACTCTGCATGCTGAATTCAGCAGCCCTTTTTCAACTCCCCTTTTATAGGTCCGAAAACCCCTCCAAATCCCCAACCAAGTAGTTAAGAACACTCCCTAATGTTGTTTACCTTGTTCATGAGTCCCATTGATTTCAACTTGGCAGATTCACTGACTAAATCTGACAGCACAGCTTTGCCAACAAGGAGGTCTGGATCCATTTCCTCTTCACCTTCTTCATCTTCAGCTGCAAAGACAAGTCAGTAGATAGATAAAATTATTCAAATATTGCTTCTGTGACTTCTTTTCAGGTTTTTTATTCTCTTGCATCATATTTCACATGCAAAACTTATCAAAGTTAGGCCCCCCCCCCAAAAAAAAAATATTGTTTGTTTGTCCATAACGGCCTCTGAAAAGGTGGGATCGGTAGGTCGGCTTTTTTTTTTATAAATGTACATGAAACTTACCTTAAAGAATTGAAAAATTGAACCTTAAAGAATTGAAAAATTGAACAAGAAATAAACTGAACTTACAAGAACAATATACTGCTGATTCGTAAGAGGTCTTCTACATTGGAAAATGCAGTTCATGTCAATTCATATCATATTTTTACGATTTGAAGACTTTCTCAGTGAATTTTTATATCTTTTAACATGAAAAATCCTCAAATAAAAGTTGGAAAATAAAAAAAAACTTTATAAAGCACACGGTCGGGCCAAATTTTGACGGTCAGTCGGGCGAGGACAAACAAACAATATTTTTTTTTGGCCTTACTGAAAATAATATAACTTGGAGCACTTTCTGAAAATTTTAGAAAATACCAAATTTACACAATAAATACATAAATACTGAGGATGTTTGTGATTCCACTCAGTCTCTGCATACCTTGCAGGTGTTTGCTGACCACTGTGGCCCAAGTAAGCTCCATTCCACACCAAGCATCATTTCAGGTTTTGGAAACCTTCCTCCTCACCTTGATCAGCCCACATACATACCATAGCTGCCCTGATCAGCTCCCCAAGTTCCGTACAGGTTTCCACGAGACAATTAGCAGTTAATTCCTTGTCCAAGGGAATTTCAAGTCCACTCACCTTTCGGCACCAACAGGGTTTGAACTCAGGACCGCACATGAAATAATTTTTTCCAGAATTTTCAAGATTTTAGAAACTTTGTGAAACTGGCATCACTATACTCATTCAAACATACTATACAGTGCCATAACCTTAAACTCAGTAGTGTAATATGGCAAACACGTATTACTATGCTAAACCAGCTAACAAACAAATTCAAAACAAATATAATAAATAATATAATTAGTCCAAAAATAATAGTTTTGCCCTTTTCTTCCAAAAATCAGAAAATCTGTAGTTGCCTTTGTAATTTTTTAAGTTTATATAATTACATTTTTGGTTATAAAATTCCAAAAATAATAAAAATTCAAAATTTCTTAATGAAATATTGTTTAAATATATCTTTATTTTAAATATATCCCAAAATTAAGTGTCGTTCCATAATTGTTGGCACAATTGTGAATGCATTGAAGATAGTGAACATGCATTTTGTTTGCAATAATTATTTGCACAAACATTGCATAAAATGTACTTTAGTTTGAACTACAAAGTTGGTAAATAAACTAAATGCATTTTTTGTTTACCTGGCAAATTTGGAAATAAAAAGAACCTACCACTAGAAATCAAAAACATCTCGGTTTGGACAAAGTATCTCGGTTTCAAGTGCCTCAAAACAATGAGTACTATTCTATTGTTCTCACTAAACCAAGACAGGAAAGTGAGATGCCAAACCAAGATGTTTTTTGCATAAAAATCAATAATTCAATTTATGTGTCCCACTTTGGTGACTCACTTTTAGGGATCAATCTCAGTTTAGAGTCTCGGTTTCAAGTGGTGTTACATAACACAACAATGTCATTGTTTTGAGGCACTTGAAACTGAGATAGTTTGTCCAAACCGAGATGTTTGTTATTTCTAGTGTACGTATAATACCTACCCTTAATTTTAGTTAATAATACTATATCGAGACATTTTTGACCTAAAACTTGCATATCTTACCTGGTTCAATGCTCATATCCATCTCTTCAGAGTTTTCAAATACTGTATCAATAGCTGTGTTGAAGCGCTTGAATGTGGCAGAGTCCATCAGTTCTAAGAAAGGGGGAAAAGGTTGGCAAAAAAGGTAAAATGAACCCTATTTATTTAAACAGTCTAATAAAACCATGTCACTATTTCATATAACATTAGGATACATTAGGATTGCTTCAGATTAGTTGTCATCACATCATATGAAGCGTAAAATTGCAACCAATGTTGAATGCAATCCAACTTTCACAACAAGGTAATCGATATATTGACTGGTTGTACATTCTGTAACATTTTCATTCAAAGCGCACAATTTATCAAGCCCTACAAGGTTAGATTGTTCACTGAATTGTTGACATCATCACAACGTTGCACAACAAACAGACTGAAACCAGCTATAAAGCTAAAGGAATTTGAAATCAATTTCACAGACCTTTTGTAAAGCCATACAAATTTCCATGGGAAAATATAAACCCGTCATTATGCTTCTAAGAGTCAAGGGGTAGTCACAGATTCTGTTTAACATTGACATTTATGTTCTGCTTCTCAATTTAGGATTGTGTCTTCATCAACAGCTACTGCTACTTAGGGTGATCGTTCTTTCCAAAAAGCTTCTGCTGTCCTTTGGAATACTCTGCCACTTCATGTAAAGAACTGTCAAACTGTCAATCAATTTAAATCT
>JXSR01S049302.1:88900-111940 GCA_000969725.1 Ophiothrix spiculata
GTTTACTTTAAGCATCATTTGAGATTCACACATTATTTTATACCATCATTTGGAATATAATTTAATTAATATCACTCATATATAAGGTAAGTGAAAATTATCAACACTTGAAAATAGTGCTGAATACTATATACTTCTATGCATTGTCCAAGCATTGCATAGATTGTCAGTAACTCTTTTATACGTCATAATTGAGTAATTCCAGTGTACTGAAGCTTGTGTTGTGTATTCTCCAAATGCTTTTATTCTTATTATGGAAGCCAAAACTGCAGGAATTGTTGTGTATTCATTTTATATGTGTGTTAACTGATATATTACTGATCAGTGTTCACTTCTTTGCATGTGACCTTTAAGGTTTATAGAGTGTAGTAACCTGCACAATAGTCCAATTAAGGGCCTATTTCACTAAAATTATTTTTGGCAAACTAGAATCCATCACAAATATCGTTTGCGATGACTTTTCCAGTTCACTAACATCTTTTCACTTTTAATCTTAATGGACGAACCTATCGCAAATTTTGCGATGATCTCATCCAAATATGAGGCGAACTAAAATCATGTGATATCAAGAATTTGCGATGACTTCTATTTTGCATATTTTTTGCGGATGCTCATAACACTCGCAAATGAGCATCCGCAAGATATTCATCGCAAACAATGGCGATGATTTTTTCATCGCAAAGTCTTAGTGCAATCGGTTGCAGGAAATTGCCATTGCCAATTTGAGAAGATATCTTGCTTTTGTGGTGAAGTTCGGAATATGGATGATTTAGATGTTAGTGAAATAGGCCCCTGGTGAGATAATAACTTTTTATGTGAA
Organism: Ophiothrix spiculata; assembly: GCA_000969725.1. Classification (NCBI taxonomy): domain Eukaryota; kingdom Metazoa; phylum Echinodermata; class Ophiuroidea; order Amphilepidida; family Ophiotrichidae; genus Ophiothrix; species Ophiothrix spiculata. The sequence goes on from JXSR01S049302.1 coordinate 89,721, forward strand.
CAACTGTGTGCTGATTGACATAATGATCTGCATGTGTGATGAGATGTCTATAATGTATGCTTAAAATGCACATCAATTTTTACTGTAAGCAATGCCGACACTGCTTTTATGAATTGCCAAGTTGGAAACAAATGGAACCCAAATTACAATTACTGCACCTGTTTTTTCAATGTTTTTTATCAGAATAATTATTGTACTAGAGGAGAATTACTTAGTAAAAGACTATCCCGCACCTGGAAAATTACCATATATAACCTCTTGTCTTTAAGGCACCTAACCACTCATGTTAAATTAGCCCAATATTGATTATAGTCTGAATCAATATTCATAGACTTCTAACTTCATATCATATGATTTTTGGTTTCAGGAGCTATCAAGAGTTGACAGCAGGCTACCAGTTGTTGCTAAGCAACCAAGATCCTGCCGTCAAACAGGGAGTCAAGAAAGGAAGAATTCAACCAATAGAATTGAAGACACAAAGAAAGGCAGGAAACAAAATGGTGAGTTATTCAAAGTCTGCATATAGTGAGCGTTGCTATTTCTGAGTGACACTATTTGTTATAAATCTTGAACAACAATAGATAATGTTGGAAACCCTTTTATCAACAAGTTTTCAATTACTTACAGGTAATTTAAAATAATAAATAAATACTGGGGATTTATAGTGCGCTATGCCTCCCAGATTTATAATTCCACTCGGCCTCTGTACACTTTACAGGTGTTCGCTGGCCACTGTGGCTCAAGTTAGCTCCATTTCACACCAAGCATCATTTCAGGTTCTGCAGCAACCTCAAGGGGCGCTGAACCTTGATCAGCCAACATACACACCTTCGCTGCCCGTATCAGCTCCCCGAGTTTCATAAGGGTTTCCATAAGACATTATACTGTTATTTCCTTGTCCATTTAAAAACAATGACACCATTACACCAAGTTACTTGTGGGCTGCACAGTACTAGTAGCAACATGAAATTGGTGTGACGGACTGGACTAGAAAAACACTATTTTTTAGAAATTACTTTTACTGCATAAAGAGTCTTAACCCTGTGTGCAGTTTCATTTTCTCTTCTGAAATAAATCGTCTATACTTCATATCTATTCCCCTTTCAATTCAGCGCAGGCTACTTTAGAAAAATTGGACAATCAGTTTTTTGACAGACGTGACGTGACAGATGGGACATTTTTGTCATTTATTGAAAGTGCATAAAAAGATAATGTTTACTCAGGTTAAAAGTTATTCATTGACCATAATGACCTAAAACATTCTTTGTTCTGCAAGATAAAACAATCTTAGGAATTTATGAACCTTATCTAGAATATGAAAATTGTGATTGAAAAAAGGTGTTTTGTCAGGAAAAAATGCAATTTTTGTAACTTACGACTCAAAGAGTTTGATGAACTTGTTCATTTGGTAGCAAGTTTGATATATAATTGTACATATATATCCTAATGAAATTATTAGCTTAACTATAATTCTATGTGTTGTCTTTGCATGCATATTCTATTAACATCCTCTTATAGCTATATGCAGAGGTGCCACATTTCAGATTTTTTCAATTGTTTTAGCCTAAATTCAGAGCTTTTTATTGGTTGTTTCGTGTACAAAGGTTTAGGCAATTTTGGTTTCTCACATTCTTTCAAAGTATTTCAGATTTTTTTAACACCAATGAGTTGCATCTCTGTATATGTGATGCCAATCGAATTTGGAAAAGATTGGTGCCAGTCCCTAAAAGCTAGAGAGTTTGTCAGATGACCAGAAAATGAATTGAACAAATGGATACTCCTTCAGACTTATTTCCAGTGGGATCCATCTTTTTATCTTTATCAATTACATCCATGTAAATGTGACCGCCCATCCCAAAACAGCTGTAAATGCAGCCTCTTGTCATTTTCACTTTCTCAAGGGGCACACCACTTGATTCTCAGGAGGGGGCATGGAAGGTTTTTTTTTTTTAAAAGCGGCAAAAAAAATCTTGACCCAAAAATGAGGAAGAAAAAAAGTTACTACTGCAAGTTAAAGAAAAAACATAAAAAATGAAATAAACAAATCTTGTCGCCCCCCCAAAAAACCCGCCACCTTCGGCGGCTAAAAAAGAAAACCATGACTGGACCCCAACTTCCATGCCCCCCTGAATATCAAATGGTGCGCCCCTCAGTATTTGCAAAGACTATGTTACGCGGATTAAAATGACACCTCAATGAACTTAACTCGCTTTCCAGAAGTCAAATTATGGTCCGTCAAAGGTTGTCAGGGAATAAAATATGTAACTGAGATGAACACGTTCAAAGATCAGTAAAGCCCTATATTTCCTGTTGATTGTTCTCAAAATATACAGATAAATTTCATATTTCTGATCGTTTTCTTGAAATGAAACTTTGCAGGTGAATTGCAGTAAGCATAAGGATTGTGAAGCTGTCAAAAAAAAATGTCGGCAAATTAGGACCTTGACATGTATAATCACCTGTAACGCAAAATGAAGTGTCTTGCATTGTTTGGAATGAACGGCCACAAATATTTTATTGATGTGTAAACTACGAATGATTCAATTAATTTGATCTTTCTCTTTTTGTCAGGTTACACTTATAACAAGACTAGAGACATTTGGCATTGATCCTAAAGACTTCTCACATCGCCTACAGAAGGGTGTATCAGCCAGTAGTTCTGTGTCAGCACTTCCGGGTCAAAAGTCAGCGGGCCAGCAGCCTCAGCAGGTTTTAATACAAGGGAACCAAGTTGCCTATATAGAAAGACTGTTAACAGGTGAGATATTTTATAGTCATCTGAAAAAAACCTTTTCATTCTGGGCGGGACCAAATCGTAAAGTGCGTGAACAACAAACCAATCAAATCGATCATCAAGTCACACAGCAACAGAACTGTCAAATCACATGAGCTCACGAGTATCGCGTGAGTTGCGTGTGAACTTTAACCTCGTCGCAGAAGACGCGTAAAAGTGAAAAGGTTTTCTTCACGCGACTTTAGAAGCAGTGGAACATGAAATTTGAATTTTCCCGTAATTGAATTGAGGCTACCAAGTTACGATACTAGAATTTAGTGCTCATAAGTTAATGATGAACAGAGGATTGTTGGGCGAAGTCATAATAGGTTTCAATAGAGTCAATGAATTTAAAGCAAAATGAAGTACTCAGTGGCATAGCCATAACAAGGGCACCCAATAGACCTGTCGGTTGGACAAGGCCATGTGTTGATAAATTTTTAAACCTTGTAAAATTGTAAGAGAAGAGCAAAACACCATTGGATTCAATAAGTTTTTAGTCAACTTTTCACCAAGATATATGGCTATTAGTATGTATGTTAGAAAAATATGAAATTATTAAACAATCTAGTTCAGCTGTAATTGAAGTAATTGAGGTTGTATGATGGTCGCAGCAGGAATGCTCCTGAACAATGGGTTGTCTCGTATTCTGTTTATGTGTTTGTGTGTTGTACCGGAACCTTCTACCACGCTACTTGGTTATTAAAAGTTTTGGTTTATCTGAGAAGCTCAGTGGTTAGAGCGCTTGCAATGCAAGAGAGAGGTACGGGGTTCGAGTCCCTGTTCGGCCAGGATTTTTTTCAAATAAAATGAAATCCTGGCCTGTTTGTGATTTGTCTGATTGTTATTAATGTTCTAGTGTACGATGCGTATTTCTCCATTCCTTAATGAGGTTGTATGGTGTCAACTTGTCATTTTCTGAGAAAAAAAAGCTCTGTAACTTTTGTAATTTATCTAAAAGTATACTTTTCTAGATGCATGTTGAACACAACAGTTATGCCAAGTTGTTGACAAAAGTGTATGATTTTGGCCAAATACAAAAAGGGGAATTTTGTTCAACATTATTTATTGGAAAGCCTATCAAGTGTTTTGTTAACAAACATTCTGTTAATGATTTTTGTTTACAGAGCACTATCAATTGCCACGCAAGTACATCCAGGGACTAGAATTAGCTCCAAAATCAGGAAGAAAAAGGTGATAGTGGGTATCTATGGCAACTGAGGAAAATAAAGACAGCTCAATACCCATCCATGACAACCAAGTCAATCATAGGGACAGTGTTTGACATACTGTAAAAGTCTGTATTATTGCGAGAAGATATTGTTGTTATTTGGGCTCTCACAGATATTACGCAAGTTTTATTTTGTTTAAACTGAGTTGCATAATATCAGAGAGGTGCTAATTTTCTGATAATATCAACGAGTAAGCTCACCAATGAATCTCCATTAACAACATTCATATAGCCGATCGGCACATTTTACAAAGTGAAAAGTTGAATACAAATGTGAATGGCAAGTGTCAAGACCATTTGTATCAACCAAAAGGTTAAATATATCATTATGTTACCATATTTCCCAGTTGTAAGTCAGTGGCGTTTCAGGTATGTTATGGTGAGAACACCATAACATTCCTGATTTGGGAAATATTTCATATTTACCATCAACATCGATCATGATCCAACTTGCTAAATGATTGAACTTCCGAATTCAACAACATTACACACTCACTTTGCTTGTTATGGATTTTGGTAATACTTTGGCAGAAACTTTGATCGAATGATAAATGAAATTTTGTTTTTTTGTTTTAATCCCGGGCTTTCAATTTTGGTATTTGAGTTCACTAGTTTGTGAAATTAGCAAAAGTAAAAAAAAACTAGCAAAAAGTTCTACTTTTTCGGTATAACATCATGGCCATTTTTTTAGATTGGGAGTCTGAAGGATTTGACATTACAGTCTTACCATCAAGGTATTTAAAAAGGAATCAACACTTGCCACCATCTTGTTGAGGTTTATTTCAGTTTGGCGGAACTCACAATTCGGATACGTATCTGAATTTGGATACCCATGTAGATTTTGTATCAAAATTGTGATACCCGTATCAGAATTAGGATATGGAGGGGTGTCCAAATTCTGATACGCCTGTCGTGGCACAGGAAACATATCGATAGCGCAAGCTGGCAAGTACATGTAGAACATCTTTCTTGCATCTATGATAAATGTATCTGTGGAAATTTCCATCCGTGCAATTCCAGCAGAACAGCTTCGAAACATGTCCTGATAGCTCCTTATCATAGAAGGCAAAATAATTTGGCCAAAACTTTCTTAGAATTTAGATGACAAATGATGATAATGTTATTGACTTTTATACATACCGGTATGGTGCGCGGCGAAGCTGAATATTAGTTTCAGCTGACATCCGGTTTCAGCTGATTTTAATCCAAATTCAGATACGGGTATCAGAATTTTGATACGGAGTATCTCAATTCGGATATGTATCCGAATTGGCCGAACTGATTTAGAGTGTCTTATGAATTTATAGGAAACAAGCAATAAAGGTTATTCTAGATACACAGATACACTTGTTACATCCTAAGTCTTAGCCTCGCTTGTCAGATATGTGTTGCAGAAGTGACGAGCCATCATTTATACAAATCACCCGTTACGAAGGACGCTTCGAGCCACTGGTTCCAAGCAAATACTGTGGGCATTTTAACCACACGTTATGTCTTTGGGGAATAATTTTCATTGTAGCTTTAGTACTCTTGAATCCAAACTTAAGTAAAGCTAATATCACGCATTATCACCCAATATGTTTCGGAAAAGAGAATGTCTTATACTCCAGAAGGTCATCCCTGTCTACTTTTTCAGATGATCTGAGCTTTGTGTGTATGTATTCCTATTGTGTCAATATGTGTGATAAGTGGAATTACTATTTATATGATCATTTGTTTTGAACTAGATCGCGTGTGATAGCTCGTGTTGGGATAATTATGCAAGAAATGACATCATTACTTCTGCAGTGCATAGCTTATCAATCTCTAAATCTTGACTTGAAGCTTGACCTAATTGCACACAGATATGGTGTGCTTTGTATTTTATGTACAAGCTGTTTCTGGTTGTGTCTATTATGACTTGTGCTGAGCTTCGCTGTTCTGACATACAGTGACTTACGAGTTAAAGTTATAATGTTGTTTGAAAAATCAGTCTTTAACTTCATCATATGTTCATCTTGATGTTGGTAGGTCTGAAAATCACAACAGCTTTTTGTTAAATGCCATAAATGTCATAATGAAAATACATATGCTATATGAAACTTGTAAAATCAGTCATTTTTGTTCTAACATACTGTGCCATGACTAAATAATGGAATAACAAAACATATATTAGGAAATAAATGAGAACATATGTCATGCAAAATGGATAGTTTGCCTTTTGCATGACATATATATTATATATGTCATGCAAAATGGATAGTTTGTTTTCTGACATATGACAGATATCTTTTTAAACAAAAGAATAACAAAAATAGCCCACAATTTTCATGGGTAACATTTTCACAAACTTAAAATATTGTTATTTATCAATATACATTGTCTTTATGTTGAGGAAAAGAAGAATTATTTTCTAAACCTACGAGGTAAAACTCATTTTGTCTAAAACACCTCATGTATCAGTATATCAGAGCAACGCCGAGTTATATTGACCCTTCAATATAATTTGTGAACTATCTGTTCACTCGTTACGGAGAGATATCACTATAATGCTACATATGTCACGTTCAGCTTTCGACCTTATGTGATATCTTATGATTAGGACAAACAGAGGGTATCAAATTTATCAGTTGGTATTATGAAAGTTGTTGATATAAACTGAAAAATATGATAATTATGACCACAAATTTTAATAAAATGGTCTTCATAAATGACAGTAGCCAATCAAGTATACGTAACGCAGATTTGCCAAATAATAAGTAAATTAATGACAAGACTTCAGCATACGTGCACCAAAACCTCAGCATACACAGCTGAATTTGCCCAATAATGCACTGAATATCTGGTCCAAGTTATTAGTTTTAGATAAAATGGTTATATACTTGGCCTTATAATAAACCTTGTTTTATGCGCTACCAAATATTTGGTGCAAATAGTCTTTGTTCATAGATCAATTCAATGTATTTTTCTAATATTCAGTCATGTAACTTGGTTACTCTAACCGTAATACTTTTGACCACTTCTTCGTTTAAAAACTATCTCCTGGGAAAATTTTTAAGTAAAAAATCACAGATTTTCACCTGGATTCGAACCCGGGACCTCTCGCTTCCCAATCCGATTATCACTATGTCAAGCCACTGAGCAGGTGCTGCCATGGCAGTGATTTTGTGGTCATAGCTAGCTCGGTTCTAAGACATATTTGGACTTTGGCGAATTTCTTAACTTCGTGGAATGGGATATTGTGAGATTCAGTGGGGTTAGGGTTAATCACTAAATCTGTGTATTTTTTAGAAAATCAATGGAATTAATTCAACTACAAGCACCAAACATTCGATGTAACCATAGATTCACAAGGAAGATACTAGACTTAGTATACCAGCCCATGTAATGGCGTCATCAGCCATGGAGCTCAATTTGGGATATTTGGGTCCACTTGGTTCCCGTCAAATTCAACCCTAAGTGCCGTGATTTGGATGCGTGAAGAGACAAACGGACAACCTTACACTTTATGCGAATGATATGCCAACTGTTAAAAACCTGAATACCCCCAATTTTGTCTTCATGCCAGATTAAAAATGACGGCGAGTCTTGTATCTCCCCTGTAAATCTATGGGCGTAACAAAGACTTTAATATATCAAATGTTGAATAGCCCATAAAAGTATGGAATAATGTGTACTTCCTGAAATGTCTACAGTGTAGAGAAATGTCACATCTTTAGTGGAGGATATATTTTAGTACACACACTATTTATTATGTTTTGTTGTGATATGCCACTATTATATATATGTGACTTGTAGTAATGTCACTGATATAAAACAGTATATCAAGCTCATATTAGAATTGTGTCTTGTCTATTCTTGTTATGTACGTAGAACTGTAAATCATTTTTATCTAAGCATCTAGTAATTAAAAATAGATCAATTTAGACATGGGAAGAAACTGCATAGTTCTATTTTTAAAAGTAAAAATGTGGCAAAAGATTTACAGTAAAACATCTTTACAACAAAATCTGATAAGAATTCCTGCTATAAAGAAGATTTTCCTTACCATTATATACCAATTCCTTGGACAGTTAATGACATTTGGATACAATGACCTAATTTCTCTGTCACCTCACAATTTTGTTATGAGTGTGTGTACTGTGTATGTGATATTCACTCAGTACAAAAAATATAAAATTTGTTAAAACTTCTGAAAGACTATAGGCCTTTATTTTTTCTTTGCAAAGTTTTGGTCTAATTTCTCAAAATAAATCTACATAATGCATGTTTTTACATTTTTTCACAAAAAATTCAAAGAAAGTTTGTGTCAAAATTATCATTTAAGGTAGCTTGAACGGCTATTTACACATGTCAGAAAATTAGCTATATAGTGAATAGTTTTGGGGAATGTGAACTAAAACCTAATTCCATTTAAAGAAAAACCCTTCAATGGTAACATTTAATAAGTTTTATAATATTCGGCCAATTTCTTATGTTTTTCTTTATTTTTTGAAAATTCCCTAAAAATCAAGAGTTTTTGAATTTTCATGTCAAGAGGGAATGTGCTATGACATTCAAATTTTAGGGGCTGGTGAAGGATCACAAAAGCTAAATTCTCTCGTTGGCTTTTTGCCATAAAGTGTTTTATTATCAAGAAAATTGATTTTTTAGCTCCTAAATTTAGGCATATTTTCAAACACCTATAACATTTTCTAGAAACACTTTAATTTTAAAAGCCAAATGAGGGATTGGTGCAAATTTGATAAGCTTTCATTTGCCACCTTGTTTGTTAAAATTGAAGCATGGGAAGTATGAACGAAAATTCTGAGAAATCTGGCTATTAAGTGTTTCTAGAAATTAACGCAATAAAATTCGGGAAGTAGAAACATTAGAAGTCTCCCGTACATAAACGATGAAAGAAATTTCTCTAAATCAAAATTTATGACAATCTGTGATCACTTTGCAATGCAAGGGCAAGAAAATTAGTTTCATTTATGAACCACTGCCAGAGGAAAAAAGTCTTTTGTAAATAGTATTTTTTCAGAAATTTCATGGTGGCCAAATATGCCATGTACAAAGTCTATGGGAAAGTGGAAAATAAAAAATAGCGTAACTCGAAAACGCTTAAAATCTAAATTTGGAATACAAGTGTTTTTCATCATTCTCCACATTCTGTGAAATTTTGAAAAAAATTCTGTGCAGGACACCGTAGCCATTAGAGCTACCTTAAAAACTGTGCTTGAAATTTGGGAATTTTGGTTCATGGATAGATTTCCATTTGAAATTGACCACATGGACATTCAAGGTGATAACTTTATTTTTAGTGCTCATGAATTGTAACTAAAAGGGAAACTTAGTTCAAGTACGGTAATTGCTTTCTTCGTTTATGTTAGTGGTAAACACATGTGACGCACCATAACAAAAGGTACATGTCTGCACTTAGAAAAAGAAAGTTTAGAAGCAAATCAAACCTGAACAAGGACACAATATAAAGATGATTTTATTTCATGACTTCCAAAATTGAATGACCAATTTTAAAAATATGAAATATGAAAAAATAACAAAAACATGTCTTATTTAAAGCCGTTTTTCTATAATACAAAAACCTGCGCTTAAAGATTCCTAACTTGTACCTTTTTTCAATACAGCATGTGACATATTTCCAGTTAATGTCAGGAAAACATTTAGCCATATTTCTATGAGTACTGTAAGGATTTTGGTCCAAATGCTTAACCTTGTTCAAACTTTTTGTACCAAAATATGTTTCCTTGGTATGCGAAATATTGCAAGGATAAGAAAACATGTTCCATTTTTGATATTTCGATCAAAAAGGGGTAATTTCACCCTAATTATAGTAAAACCATAACTAAATTTACACAGCAAAGAATAGGCAACTGGATAAAGTGATGATTCGACTGAAATGTGGAACTGTAAAAAAGTGGTAATCTTTCATTGGAAACTTTAAAAAAAAATCAAACTATGCTCCTTAAATCTTTTTTTTTTTGAACCCTTTGCAATACTACAAACATTTTGCTAACACCACTAATCAACAGACAAATCAACATCTAGTAGCTTCTAGTTAATTTATTGCACATTAATTTCTGCAAGATGAAAAAAATAGCAATACAAGTTGTCAAGTTAGACAAACATAAAGGGCTACCCAACAAAGTAAAATGCAGTATATGCATTGCAAATACATTGCAAGCTACTCCCTTTTCCCTTGGAAAAATCCTGCACAAATGAGCAGATGACCTATGCTATTTCATAACGTATGGCAGTATCTACTATATCAAACATGTATATACAATTTTTTTGAATGAGGATGAATTGAAGTGAAATGTTATGTTTAATTGAAGTATCTGCTATGCTTATAAATGCACATACTGCATTTTTACTTTGCAGGGCAAAGAGTGCTTTACTCAGGTGATAATGACTCTTGCATGGTCCACAATTTGCTGGTAGTAGAGTCTCAGTCTGAAGAGTGAATTTACTGCTTTAACTCCTCCATGCTGTTTGCGTGGAATATGTTGAAATTTGTTGACGCACAATTTCGTCATGTGAGTACAAGGAAGTCGTATCTGCAATAGCTGCCATTAGTCATTAATTTGGATTGTACACTGTAAACAGGGATGTAAGTTTTCAGGAAATTTCCTGAATTGAGGAAATTTTACTGAAAATATCTTGTTTTCAGGAAATTTTGTCCTATATAAAAGATTCAGAAGAGTGGTCTTTTCAAGTAATTTTCAAGACATTTCAGGAAATTTTTACTTAAGTGACTTGCATCCCTGTGTAAAATCTCCAGTCTTGGGTCAGTGATTCTTGAAATGGTTCTTCAGATGACACTGTCACCTGAAGAACCATTTCAAGAACCACTGACATATAAAGACAGTGAAATTTTGAGATATTTTTCACATTCTTGTGACAAGTTGAAAAATAAATATAACTTAGGGCAGCCATTGCATATATGACTTTCTTGAACTCATATGACGAATTGAGGCTGCGTCTAGCTGTGTATGAACCAAGCTGCGCACATATTTGATATTGAGATCGAGGCTCTCCCCACAAATGGCAGATACGTGCAAATATTAGGCCTTTGGAAAATTGAGACTTGTGTATTTCAGGTACTCCAAGGCTGCTATCACAAAGAAGTATTCGCTATTCGATGGCTATATTTTATATAGGCACTGCGAGCTATACGGTTTTTTTCGAATAGTGCCCTCTTATGTGACCCGTAGCATCAAATTCACGTGTTCGATTGACTCTATACGCGCGCCCAAGTAAAATCGTGCACCGTATACCCGAATAGTATAGTTCTATGTGATCGCAGCCTAATAGTTTTTCCCTACTTACACATGGTACACTGACATTTGTTGGCATACAGGAGGAGCAGTCTATAGATTATACATTAGCCTTGACTATAATTTGGTTTCATCATTTACAGACACCAGTTTCAAAATGGTGACAGCAATCAATTGTGACCAGCCATATCAAAAGGAACCTTATGGTTAGCATAGTAAATTATGACAGGTTACGGGCCATTGAAGCTGAGCATAATCAAAAATTACGTCCAGGGTAGAATTTCTAATTTCATCAGAAACGTTACCTTTTGAAGTGTACCGTATTCTATCCTATTAATCACGTTCCAACATCCAAAACATAAGAAAAATGTGTTAAAAACTAAGATAAAAATTCTCTCTCCATTCAAGTTTTACTAAGTACAAAAAATTCAAGTTTTACCAAGTACAAATACTTGATTTTCTCAGAACTATATTTTTCCAAATCAGCTCGATGTCTTTTACCAATTTTGATGCAACTTCGCAACCGAACATCCAATAACTAAAATGAAGGTGTCATTTTAAAGTTTAAAATCTTGTTTTTCAGATGAGAACAAAAAATCAATTTTGATCCTGGGACCCTTAAGGTAAATTTTGATATGGCGGGTCACATATTATATGACTTTAGCATTTAAAAGAGGCACGTTACATTTATTTTAAATACAAATAATGCTTGCATGCTTTTACACACATCATACATGTATAAAATTATTAATATTAAAGCACCTGATATAATTAACAAGTTGGTTCGCGAATCATACACCTCTCCTGATGGTGGTTCGTAAAGGATTTCAGCAGAAAAATATATTTTTAAAAAAATGGTCACCTAACTGCATGGTGATTGTTTAGTCAATGTTGGACCACGGTTAAAGAAGTTTGGTCCATGTGGGCTAAAGGGTTCACAAGGTATGGCCCATAACCTTGAAATGACCCGGACGACCTTCGGTCACTTTTTTGACTTTGAAATGACCCAAAGACCTTGATTGACATTGATCTTGAAGGCAAAGGGCTATCCAAGGTCTACATTTGCTCCATGTAGAGTCAAGTGATAATAAGATATTGCTGTGACCTTTAAATGACCTTGGGTCAACTGATTGACCTTGGAATGACCTCAGGACAACTTTTCACAATTTGGATAATTGATCTCAAATGACCTTTTGACCCTGATTGACCTTGACCTTGGATCAAGGGCTATCTATGGTCCAAGTTTAAGCCATGTGGGGTCAAGGGTTCATGAGTTATAGGCATGACCTCAAAATTACCTCTGATGACCTCAGGTCAACATTTTGAACATTTTTAGATGAACTCAAATGACCTTGAGTGACCATACAACCCAAAGTTGAACAACGCAGGTAAATTCCGAGACCCTTCACGTCATCGTGTGCCTTGCAATTCTTGAGTTATGTCAAAACTGAACCAAATTAACACACACAAACATATACACACACCCAACATGTACATACTACGTACAGACAGAGTGACTACTAAGTCTCTTCTGAAATATATATAGTGCAGGCGAGACAATAAGCCATAAGAATATAATAATGCCAATAAGAAAAAATATTGCTCATGTGAATGGTAAAACTGAATAATGCCCATGAGGATGGTAAAAATAATGCTCATGTGAGTGGTAAAAATAATGCCCATGAGGATGGTAATAATAATGCCCATGAGAATGGTAATAATAATGCCCATGAGAATAAAAAATAATGCCCATTATTCCAGATTGTACAATGCATGTTTAGGCCTACTAAATATATGTATTGAAGACACAAAAAACAAAGATAAAATCATAATATTAAGTTCTATGATATGCTACAATTTCAGGGAAAAGGTTAAAGGGACTAGCTTAGATTCCACGATTCCACTTAGAATGAAAAACTTATGGAAATGCTCTAAATAAAGCTTAAAAGTGTAGTAAATCCAAAAAAGTAGCCTACACATAAATGGCTCAAATTGAGAGAGAATTAAATTACAATATATCATTCTGTGATGGTGGTGTGACTGTCCTGCGTTTTCTAAATCCTAATTTTGTACCTCGGATGGATTTACCAGATAAAAGATCAAAACAGGTCCTGTAGGTAATTTAATAAAAGAGAAACGATTTCATCAAAAATAATTTGTTTACCCATCACAGGTGTAGAAACAAAATCTATTTAAAATTTGAAACTAGAAACACTTTTCACAACATTTTTTGCGCCAAGTCAAAAATGAAAGTTGGTAAAGAATTGCAATTTTCTCCAATATTCCTCAAAATTATGGAAAACTGGTAGGTGATATTACTATAAACATGTTCTATTGATTCATGTAAAAAAATATATAGGTAAAATATTAGTGGAAAGAATCCAGGCCAGTCCCTTTAAGTAGCACTGAGTATAGGTAAAAATATTTTCCTACAAAACTAACCTGAACGCAATGGGCAAGTATAGCCTCCAACACACAAAATTGTGAGTACTCCACATGGTTGAAAGTTGATGATGATTATCTTAATTCTCATGAATATCATCAGAGAAACAGGACTTGATCTATAAACGGGGGTACAATATGTTACTCAATTTCATGTTTTTAAAGTTTGATTTGTACAATAACATTTTAACAAATTGATAACATTTGAGAAAATTACAAAAAACATATTTTTTAGCCATTTGGGTTTCCAAACAAGCTAAAAGTAACATTTAAAAGAAAATGACTTCTGAATGGGATTTTTAATTTAAAACACCCATTCAGATGTTGTGTTGGTTTTTTTTTGTTGCCAAATTTTTGATTTTCATGCCAAATAAGGTCACAAATTCACTTTTTTCCATTTTTGGCCATTAATCAAGAGCCACTGCATGGCCAAGTATGGCCTCCAACACACAACATTGTGAGTACTCCACATGGTTGAAAGTTGATGATTATCTTAATTCTCATGAATATCATCAGAGAAATGGGAGTTGATCAATATACAAATAATGAATGTTTATGAATGCAATGGTACAAATATTTCATGAGGTGAAAGATCAAATGCTCCATTCAAACGAGGCGAAGCCGAGTTGAATGGGGCATTTGATCTTTCACCGAATGAAATATTTGTTCCATTGAAGGGAATAAGAAACATTCATTATTTGTTTTATATGACAGCTAAATAAATCTTTGTAAACAAAGTAATCCGAGAAAACATCTTTGGTACTGTTTGTACATGCCGGCTTTAATGTAACGACGTGTCAATTGCTGGCTTTGTTTTAAAACTGCAGTAGCTGACACATTGAACCTTTATTGGACAATGTTAACAAAAACCATATTGCAGGGCCCATTACTTGTAAATGCAACCCCACTGTGTATTTTTGTTTATTGTCATATCCGATGGGTGATTTCATCACTGACCTTCTATACTGTTGTTTCCTTCCCACACTAGAAACAAAAATCCACAGTAAAGGGCCCATTGATCGTTGATGTAACTTCTGCCATGGATTTTTGTTAAAATTGTCCAATACATTTTTGTTTCCCCTGATTCAATGTTGTTTTGGTCCAAGAAAGCGACTTGGAGAATAACTTGAATGCAGAACAGCCACCGCTGGATAACCACACAACGATACTGGCACATCACTATGGATACTCCAAACACCATCCCTAGGGTCAAAGGTCTCGACCGTATTCTCTTCTTGCTCCATGAAATCTCCTTTCAGACTTTTTCCTCCAATCAGATAGATCTTATTATTACAAACAACAGTTGCTGCGCCAAGTCTTGGAATCAACGGACCTTCAATCTGGTCCCATTTATTTGCATCCGTATCATATTGGCACACATCCAATGAGAATTCATTTTGCTGTCCAATCATATAAATGATACCATTAATTGCTACGGCTTCAACACGCATTAACTTTATCGGCATTGATGGACAGCGCCTCCATGTTTCATTATCTGGATTATAACATACCATTTCTGATGTAAAATGCGATCCACTTTTACTACCGATGACATATACGTTACCATGACAACATATCCCGGTTACATGAGACAACTGGACTGGCATCTCGCCTGATTCCTTCCATTGTTGAACATATTTATCGTACTTCAAAACAGCTTTTACCGGAGACCCTTTTGCTGAAACGCCACCGAATAAATACACACCTGAGGATGCGGATACGAGACGGCTACCATGTCTTGGCGCAAATTTTTGATTTAATAATGACCACGCCCTATCATGCGACTTGTAAAGCCAAGTGCGAAATTTGCTGGTGATGACAATAACATTGTTTTCTAACGTTGCGACAGAATTTGGAAACTCAGACACGGATTTGATGGGTATCCGTGGTAAGTCCTCCCATTTGTGTGCAGATGGGTTGTATTGTAAAATGGTGGATTTAAGTACTGGACTATCAGTGGTGTTGTCACTTGCTGCTGATGATACTGGAGCAGAGATATTGTTGCGTAGAACTATTATAACCTGCACAATTAAGAAACACAAAAGAGACAATCTGTAAGTTTGATAGTAAATAACGTCAATCGCATCACATACAGGTCTATATGACATTTTTGACTTTTTTGAGAAAATTTGTCTGGATTGATATATCGATGATTTCTTCATATACTAAGTTACAGCCCCTAATTTAGCCCAATTAACAAGAAATAATTAATCAATTTTGATCTATATGCGTTCTTATTTAAATTTAGTGTTTCATGAACTGCGCTTTATGCAAAAATCACGTACTAAAGTGTAGCGTAAACAATGCATCACATACAGATCTATATGGTGCAAAAGCGTTTTCACACAGAGATCTATAAGTTCACAACTATATAAAATAGGGTTACAAGGAGTAATTTTAGTTGAAATTAAACATAATTACAACTTTGAAGTCTTTTCTTTTAAAAAGAAATTAGTATCAGAAGAAACCTTAAGTGCAAAGGCTATTTCATGACAAGAAGTCTACGTAAGAATTTTCAAATGCGATTTTCTCAAAATGCGTTTTTCGTCATACAGAACAGTATGTGATGTTACCGACGATAATAATAACTGGGTGTTTGTATAATGGTCAATCTAAAAACCCTGCATTGAGAGAGTGCACAAATTGTATGGGTTAAAATACATGAACTTCTTTGCTGAATACATAAATGAATACAGATTACTTATAATTAGTTCATAACAGCTACCTACTTGCACGTGGGTGACTTACTTCAGAGTAATTCCTGGCATGACTGAGGACCCTAGGTTTGCCCATCTCTCCAAGCATCTCTCGTTTCATTGCACCCAACCTTAAAATTAGTTCACAAGTACAACAGCTACCTACTTGCACC
The DNA here is from genome assembly GCA_000969725.1 of Ophiothrix spiculata. Lineage (NCBI taxonomy): Eukaryota > Metazoa > Echinodermata > Ophiuroidea > Amphilepidida > Ophiotrichidae > Ophiothrix > Ophiothrix spiculata. The sequence goes on from JXSR01S049302.1 coordinate 106,295, forward strand.
TGGGAGACTTACTTCAGAGTAATTCCTGGCATGACTGAGTACCCTAGGTTGGCCTGTCTCTCCTTGCATTTCTCGTTTCATTGCAACCATTCGTATTTTTGCAATCATGCCAGCGCATTCAGGATTATCTTCAAGAAGGGTTTCTTTACCTGTGCATAAAATAAGATAAATGTAACAGATAGTAAGTTACATTTGAGAATAGAGATTGAGATTTATACATGACTGTATGTTGGAAACAGTGAAGTTCTCCTTTTATCCTTGACAAAGGGAAGTGGGTAAGCATAATATTAGTGGTAATTCCTTAAGGCGATGGAACACAATTAGGCCACAATTTTGTGCGGCCGGCCTCAACCTGGCCACAACCTTAATTTTCCAAAATGGCGACCATAGATTTAAATAAGTATGAATTAAATCTTGACAACCAGAAAAATATACTCACTGAGCAGAGAATTGATGTTGCGGGTGATACCATCACCCTTTAGCTAGGTTGTGATGATCTGTGTTCACCTTCAGATTATTGTAAAATATTTGGTACATGTTTTGAAATTATTAAGAGGTGCATAATCGAGCCTACGGTCGCCATCTTGGAAAATTAAGGCCGTGGCCAGCAGGTTGCGGCTGGCTGCACAAAGATGTAGTCTAATTGTACTCCAGCGCCTAATGAGTCTCGCATTTGATTTCCAGTTATACCTCTCTATGTGCTACGAAAACATGGCAGTAATTTACTGCAATTTCCACATATTTGTTGAACAAGTTAAAATATGGGTAAAGTGTATGAGGCTGTAATGAGTTGGGTTAGGAGATACAGGGTGTCCACGAATGATTAAAGGGGCAATTCATGATCCACTTTTCACCCTCAAGGTCACCACTATCAAAATTGAGTTTTTTAGCTTATAAGAAATCTTAAGTGGTATATGTTACGATCCCCAAACCATTCTTTCATATGTGCTTGCATTTTTGAGAAAAGTGAGAAAATGTGTCATTTTCTAGTTATTGTCGGGGCCCCGACAGAAATTACAACACAGTAGTCTATGGGGATTTTCAAAATGCTGAAAAGCTTGTAACTTGGAAACGAACCGTCGGAATCAAGTCAAATTTTCAGTATATATTTATGATGTACTCTTCTTTTTATTTAGCTAGAAAAGATCATGAATTGCACCTTTAATACCCGGTTTTAAAAAATCAAGAAAAAATATTAAATCATAATTTTTCATAAAACCAATAGCTTTTCTACATTAGTGGATGAGTTTTCTACATTTTCCATAGGTTTCATCAACATATCATGCTTCATTGCTTTGTGTGATGATGTAATTGAAAATTGATGCAAACAAGGTTTTGATCTGTACAAATATTCATGCAGGTATAATTATTATGTATAGTATGCACACTTACTAATGTTTTTAAAGTTAAATGAATACAACTTGACCAAATTCAAATCTTGATTCTTTGCCTCTGTAATTTTATGTGATCCACAAAAAACATTATCTTGCAGACTTCTGATTCTATTCCTACTTGGAAGAGCAATAAATGGTCTTAATCAGATATGGATAGGGGCGGACAACCACATTTCTGTTGATTATGTCAACTTACTCCCCCGCCCTGAGTTTTCCGTGGACAAGAAATGGTCCTAATATTGAGTTGTTACTCATATTGTACCCATCCAAACTACAGTACTAATTTCTGGTTGTCATTAGAAATGTAACGTTTCTAGGTGGGTTTCCCTTAGGCCCGTAACATCTTACAAAGCTGTTCAACCGTAACCAAAATCCTTCTCAAGGACACTCGATATCCAACACAGTCTATCAATAAAACCTATTTAACTTTAGAAACGTAACATATTTTAGAAAAAGTAAAAGAGTTTTTTTGAACTTGAATGTTTAATTTCAACATTTTACTGAATACTAATTTAAAATTCGCAAAATATACCCTGTTTGGAAAAATCGCTAAAACTTTCCACAGGAACATACGATTTGGAAAATTCAAAATTCTTCAGAAACCTAAAGACATGTTTATTTTGCAAATTAACAATATTTGACTAAACCTTTACCCACTGCTCACCAAAAAAATCTGATAGCCGGGTATAAATCATTCGTGGACACTCTGTATATAGCCAACAGAGGCTCGGTGCTCTGCCAGAAATCAAAAGTTGTCTTTGATGTGGTTTATTATAAGATGGGTGCAGAGAGATAGCCACAGAGGCTTGATGCTCTACCAGAACTACTATAAATCAAAAGTTACTTTTGTGAGGTCCGTATGACTTCAAAGGCAACTTTGGCTAACAGTTCTGGTGGAGTATCAAGCCTTTAATGTTGGTCATATCTACTCACACATCTCATAATAGTCTCACAACCTCACCTAAACTATCTGTGAGATAGCCTTTGTTGGATAAATACCTCTTCTCATTATAGCTCGAAGTATCGCTGTACGTTGGAGAATTACAGAATGATCAGAGTATTTAGGTCTGCAGTTTCTTGGACTATTCTAGCCTCATAAGACAGCCTTACCTAAAATATCAGTGAGATATGTGGTCGGCATGACATCAAAGGCAACTTTGGCTAACAGTTCTGGCAGAGCCTCAAACCTTTGTTGCACATCTCTCCGCACCCATCTCATAATAGCCTCGTATACTTGCTCCTCGCTGTCAACCTGAAGTTCACGACTAAGAAGATCTATGACGTCGTCCTGAAAGGAAAACAAGAGATTCTATCAGAGCAATGTTTTGCCCAGGGGGGGGGGGGTTCTTCACAAATTTTTGTACGGGTATGTGTCTGCCGGACTTTGAAAAACTGACCATCTCTATACTTTTTCTTGGCTCAAAAACCCACCCATTAATATGAAATACCATCTAATTTACATTTGGTTAACAATCTCCCCTTTTTTAAAGATGGTTGTAAAAGTCATTTTTTGGCTTTACTTAGTTGATTTCATTCATGGTGCAGTTTGTAATATATTTAGTTTCTTTGACATACATGTATTCCATATTTCAGATGATCATGTTTATTATGCTTTGTATGGTATTTTAAGTCAAATACTTGATATCATTTGTTTACAGTCCTCATTATTTATACATAATTTTTTATTTACATATATGTTTTGACTAAGGATAGGAGAGCACTTATGTGGTTGGGCTAATTAGCCCATTCTTCCTATCCTGAATTGCTTGCCTTCTTGTTATAATTTTCAGTGTTTGTTCTGTATTTTATTTTGTCAATGAATATGTAAAGTAATATTTTCATGTTCTTGATTTGTAATTTAATGTGTTGAAGTGCAAGAAATTCCAATAAATATTATCTTATCTTATCTTATCTTACCAATTTTACCAAAATTGGGTGCTTTTTTTGCAACTTTTCCCCAAAAGCACCCAATGGTGCTTTCATCTGAGACAAAAACCACCCGATTGCTATACCAAAGTCTGTGAAAACCAACCCCCAAAAGCAGGCAAATATAATATATGTATATCCCCGTGATGTTTTGCTTCATTGTGTGTATTTGTGTTCCTGCTAAACCCATATGGCGCGCCATTGGCGCAGGAGCTGGGAAAATTGGTGCAAAACATTCTTGTCCTTGCTTTATTGGCCAATTTTCAGCCCTGGCTCATGACTTGGCCTAAGCACCTCTTCAACTTCGTCAAAATTGCTAAAATTGGCGCAAACTCAAAAACGTTAGCGGGAACACTGGTGTATATAATGTATACCAATGTCTGTAATTTCAATTAATTCAAATTCATTGGAGCACCTGTAGATTAAGCTTGCCGAAAGATTCATAACATAAAACACATCAACTTAAACCAAGTTGAAAAAAGTGAACTTTTATTTCACTGAAGTAAATAGCTAAATCAATGTGGAATTATGAAGTGGGCAATCCTACTGTCAGGGGCGTCGGAAGGAAAATGAAAGTGGTGCGGCCCTTGGTAAAAGTGGTGTGGCCTGTGGCCCCTTGGTTATCAAAAATAAGGAAACAACTAAACCCCAGGAGATAATACTGTATTTACTAAAAACAAATTTGTAAAGTACTATCTTATGTGGTTATTAATGCTAGGACATAATAAAACGCATCAAATTGAATTATTTATTTTTTTTATTTGCTGAAAAGTGGTGCCGCAAAAGCCCACATGGCCTACACAGTTCCGACGCCCCTGCCTACTGTTGTATGCTTTGCTCGTACCCATTGCCTTTAAAGGTATCAAATTCTGGTAATGAAGCAACTTCTACCAAGTGATCTGCTGAAGGTACATTGTCCGATTTTTCAAATTTTAGTTTTCACTGTCATATGAAAAATCACCTCTTAAAGGGGCAATTCATGATCCACTTTTCACCCTCAAGGTCACCTCTATCAAATTTGAGTTTTTCAGGTTATAAGAATCAATAGCTGGTATATGTTATGATGCCCAAACTATTCTTTCATGTGTGCTTGCATTTTGAGAAAAATTAGAAAAAGTGTCATTTTCTAATTATTGTCGGGGCCCCGACAGTAATTACAACACATTAGCCTATGGGGATTTTCAAAATGCTGAAAATGTTGTAACTTTGACACGAACGGTCAGAATCAAGTGAAAATTTCAGTGTATAATTATGTTGTATTCTTCTTTTTTATTTAGCTAGAAAAGAGGCCACATCAAAATCATGAATTGCACCTTTAATATGCTTCAATTTCAAATTTCAGTGAAAATAATAACAAACGTTTTGATTTTGTTATATGAGCAATTTTGTATTTTCCATTTACCTATACCACACCAGAATCTGTGCCTATACTGTGTAAATAATTTTATGGTTACCATAAAAATAATAATTTTCACACATTTGTACTTATATCTTCGAAAGGCAGCATGTTTCGGCCTTGAAATTTCATATGGGCAATGAGAAAAATACGAGGAATATTTTGGTACCAAAAAGTTTGAAAAAATGCTGACTCAATCGGACAGGACTCCTTTAACCGTCTCTGTTCTTTACATGTCCTGCCTCCCTGCCCCTCCTGACCCCTTGCCCATTGGCTGTGCCCTCACTTGCTCCGACCCTCTTACCTTTGTATAGTTATTGAATTCTGGCGAAGAAGCAACTTCCAGAAAATGATCTGCTGAAAACTGCCTTGCCTGTTCACTCAACTGCCTACTGAACAACCTGTTCCCTATGTGTTCTACTTCCAGTGTATTGGAAGCATCCATCTGAGCTTGCAGAAACTTGAAGCACGTCTGCTGGATGTCCAGGAACTGAAGGAACCCGGCTGCTTCAGCTAGTTCTTGGGCACTGTCAGGTGTAATCTGAATCTTTCCTATTAAAGAAATATCAAAAATATAAATACTTGTATACCTGCCAACTAGTAAGATTAAATCTTAGTTAGTAAGATTTGTAAGGCTTATGACAGCAGAAAATCTTGTATACTAAATAAGATCCTGAATCTGTAAAATTACATTACTTCTGGGTACTTTTGTATGGAAAATCTACTTTTTAGTGAAATAATCCACTTTTTTTGGTTACAAAGTCTACTTTTACACATTTTCAGGTTGGCAGGTCACCTTGAGTGAATGCACTGCCAAGAACATGTTACCATTTTGACCACAAAAGGTCCCTTCAAATATTGCTAATTGGCTATATATCTGTCACTTCTTTGAAAAATTTACAGTTTTTGAGTATTTTGGGGGGAGGGGTG
>JXSR01S049304.1:1906-19168 GCA_000969725.1 Ophiothrix spiculata
TTTTTGAAACAAGTGAGAAAAGGGGTTAAGTTTCAAAGTTACAAAGTTACAAATTGTAGAGTTTTTTATCAACTGATAGTTCTTACAAGTCTTCCAATTAACATTGTGAAAGCAAAGCATGAAACCCATTCCACTTCCATCTGCAAGTAAAAATTGGCCCACCTGCATGTCATATATCATGTGGGACATTGTGTTTTCTGAATTATATTAATTTAACTCACGTGTCATGTTTTTTTTTCAATTATTTCGAGAAAGGAGGTATTAAACATTCATTTGTCGGTCCGGTCGAAGATGATTTGCATCTTCAGTCAGTGTGGACCGCCCCAATGTGTGAACCATCTTACCTGTGCCTTTTATCCAACTTTGCTTTTACTTCACTTACCTTGTGGTTTTTTGCCAGTCTTTGTGTTTTTTAGTGGTGCTGCTAGGTTTCCCTCCAGGGAAAGCGACACAGGAATTGGTGTTGCGCAGAAACCATAATCTTTATGCTTATGATTATCTTTGGCAGTATCTGCAATGATTTTATTAAGATGAATTCATTCAGAACATTACGTTTTTTTAGATATATTTGTTCACCCTAAAAAAGCTTTCTTACGGTATACAAAATTTACCTCACAAATTTTGGGTATTGTCCACTGCAAATAGGCGTATTTTGTACAAACACTAATTTTTGATAGGTTCTTTGATAGTCCTCTTTGATGTAGACGTTTTTAAGACTTCACAGTCTGTTATCTTTCTGATAAAATAAAATGTTAGAAATGCTACTCGTAAGGCTTCAAAGTTTGTTTGAAAGGCTTAATTCACTTATTCTTATGAATGAAAATTTCTCTTAGTCATCCAAAATAATTATAGCACTCGAGCTCACCATGTTCGGATTCATCCATCTGAAGCGCTGCAGCAGAGGTATATCATCTGAATCTATCCATCCTATGGTCTGATCACCTGAATAGTCATGTTCAACAACAGAATTAAGCATGGACAATGATTGTTCATGTTCTTCTGAATCTTGCGTGGAGGTTACATCTATAATAGTTAAATATTGAAGGCACATGATCACATTTGGCTACACAATAATGAAACCGTACTCTGGCAACTGAATGGTAATTTGACTGAGAATGCGGCGGTAAATTATAAGATGCGTATTGCGTTGTAGTCAATTAATAGTAGCGTGAGACAGAGCGCAGAGCTTGGTCAATACGCACTCACGCACTCGCACAGCGTCGGTCCAGGCATAGTGTGGCGCAAATCCCTAACTTAGCCGGATTTTTAGGGTGCAAATAGACCAGTTGCCTATCTGGACTTTTATTAATCTATGAATGAAACAATGCTTATCTCACATGATGTGAGTCTTAAGAGCTTTGTTGTCGTACCCCTCACAAAGTCTATCGATCACTCTGGTTGTGGTTAACCACCCCAATGTATGGAAATCTTCAAATATCTTAAAACAAACTGAAAACAAAAAACACATCACTTCTAAGCTAGAACGATATATTTAGGTTTCCGTGTTTGTACACAAGATATCAATTCCAGCCAAACTGTGTCTATTACGCTATCGCTATAAGGTCACATCAAAAGGTATTTACTGGTTCACATCATTTTAGTTATTGCTCTTCTTGACTGTTCAACTTTTTGTTTTCTTAGTCCCTTGGGGTAAAAAGGCATTATTTTATATTAATTTTTTTCTTCATTAGTTTACAAAATTTACTCACCAAGTATTTTGCTTTCTTTCTCTTTAAAGACTGGTTGGCTAGGGCCTGTAGTAGTGTTGTTGGTCAATCCCTCTGCTATCATTATCACCTCCAAGTAGGGCCTTTTCACACAATTTGTTTGCTTCTTATTCTAAAGAATCAAATTATTTGTTAGTCTTATGAATGTACGATCTTAAATATTCTGTACTGAACAAATATAATATCAATGGTTCTTAATTCTTAACAAAAGTTATTAATGAAAGGGATCCCACTGCCATCCAGACAATTTTGCCGGCAGAACTGATGCATGTTTGGAGAGGGTAGCATAAAGCCCCACCACCCCCTTGGGATGCACATGGGCTATGAAACAAGATAAGGGAATCTAAGCTTTGCCATACCCTGCAGCTTGACTAGGATACTGGAGGTCTAAGACTTGATATGCCTTGTAGCACATATCTACAACAGTGATCAGTGTTTTTGTTTTCATGGCCCTTCTTTCAATGACGACAAAATGTTGCTGCGGTTTTCTATAGCTACCTCCTGCAATACAAATAAACGGTTGCATTCATCCAACAAAAAGATGGATAAACTCTTCAAGAGTTGTACTAGTATGCTCTGGAAGTCTTTGAGCGCCTCTTTTTCATTAACATATGTACATCTTTTCCTTGCCTTATTAAATCTGTGAGACAATAGTTAGTTCTTTTAAGAACACTTACATGCAAGATCATCTTCAACTTCATCGTCAACGTCAGGAATATAATCCTCATCTTCTTTAATGTCCGAGTAATTTTCATGATCGTCTTGTTCCTGATTCTGTACAGAATTCTCCATTAGTTCTGAAATGATTCCATCAACAAAGAAATGAAAGTATGAATTGGAAATCCCCTCCACTTTTTTAAGAAAAGGATATGACACTGTTTATTTCTTTTGAAAAGAATGTGTACCTTAAACCTCATTGAAAACAAATTTAGTGATCATTCTTCGTCCATATTATGAAATAAAAATGACAATGAGACACATTTGAACACATACACAATACAAATCCTACTACAGATATTATAATGGAGTCTTACCCATTTCATAGCTTGTGATAAACAAGTTGTCTCTAACTGAAATCCTCATCCTCTTACAAAGAAATGAGCCATCCATTTTTTTACCCTCCTCCAAGTGATATTCATTAAAATCCTGTTCCAAAATGTGAAATAATTGTCTGTCCGTTGTCGTAGAAAATGATCAAGATTTATTGTAAAACAATCCATATATATCCAACAGAGAAAGGCTAGCCTGTATCATTACTATCAGTGTCTTGATTTTATACCAGTGCTTTTAAGGACTGATTATACGCTATTCTCTGCATTGTGTGCGTCCCCTTATACTTTTGGACTACAAGTGTATGAGAGGGATGATAGTTTATTTCAAACTATAAAGCATCTACAATTGAATCCAAATGATTTTAGAGCCTCCAAAATTAGAGGGTGCCACCTATTCTGTTTGGAATTCTTATTATTTAGATTGTCCATATGTTGTTTCCACAGCATATCCATCACAATTTCTTCAAATGTATTGATCTCAGTCTCAAGTGTGAACAGCGCTTCAAGCGCCTTGAACAGCGCCTTGAGTCGTTTGTCAGATTGGTATCTGTTTTCATACCGATGACTCGGCTTTGCTTTGACCAAATTTGCCTCCTTCTTATCTTTGCTGGTGATGGGAAAACCATTGTAAGTCTATCATGGTGCCAGATAAACACTGGTTAAGCCCAGTTAACCAGATCAGAGATTGCGATGGTGTGCCCAAACAAGTTGTCAGTTTTCCCCATCTAGGAGAGATGGGCAACATAAATAGGTTTGTTCTTTGCATGCAGAAGCAGGTACACCTGCACACTGAGTATGTAGCCATCCCATGCAGTCATGGGCGTTATTTTGGTGGGGGACAGGGGGACACGTCCCCCCCACTTTTTGAAGGGTGGGGGACACAATATAAAATGTCCCCCCCACGGTTTTGAACTCGATACTTAATACAGACGATTTATTTGCAAATTTCTTCACATTATCCACAAAAATATGTGTTAGAAACACCCTTAGAATGCAAAAATGCTAGGGCTTTACCCACCAAACTTAATACAAACAATTTATCCCCAAATTTCTACAAAAATATGTGTTAGGAACACCCTTAGAATGCAAAAAACGTTAGGGCTTCAGGGGCTACAGGGGGCTGACCCCCACCAAACTTAATACAAATGATTTATTTTCAAATTTCTTCACATTACCCACTAAATACGTGTTAAGAACACCCTTAGAATGCAAAAAAGTTAGGGCTTCAGGGGGCATTGCCCCCTGACCCCCACCAAGAGGCTCTGCCCACTGTGGACAAATGATTTATTTTCAAATTTCTTCACATTACCCACTAAATACGTGTTAAGAACACCCTTAGAATGCAAAAAAGTTAGGGCTTCAGGGGGCATTGCCCCCTGACCCCCACCAAGAGGCTCTGCCCACTGTGGACACTCGCCCCCTATAGGCGGCGGAATCGGGGATGGGTGTGGGTCAAAAAATTTGCAGATATAATGTCAAATTTCAGTCAAAAATTGTCATTTTCGCAAATTTCAAGATTTTTAAAACAATTTTGTAGCTTAAATTATCTGATTTGACAGATTTTTTGCACGCATTACAACAAAAATCACATTTTTCCTCCGACCATTTTTGCTCAAAAAAATTTCTGGCCCCCCCACACTCCAAAATGAAATGACGCCCATGCATGCAGTTGTCACATCTCACCCAGTGTGACTCATCGCTTTCATCAATGAAGCAAAATCTGCTTTTCTTGTACAAGCACCTTTGTATGATGTGTTTGCCATGACCATGTACTTGTGTCAGACTTCTTCTTGGTTTCCTGTTTTAGGCAGAAGCAGAGGATCAATTAACATGGTTCATCCTCAATGATGTGGGTGCTGACTTGCAAAATAATATGTATACTTCAAGCTCAGGATGAAGAATCATACTTGGAATAATCTTCATATATCTGCGGTCATCTTCATAAAATACATTTATTGTTGAGTTCAACAAAGTGAATACAAGCATAAAAATGACCTGTAACAACCCTGCACATGTGTAATTGCACACTGTGTCTTAAATTTGTGTCTCAATTGCATATTTGAGAAGATCATGTGTCAATGGCCTATTCAGAGGTCTGTCCATAAACTGTTTTTTTGTGTACAAGCATAATGATTGCCTAGCTTGCCGATGACTGATATTGGGATTCTTATTAGCCTATCAAGATGGCCGGAAATTTATTATGATTTGGCAAGCCTTTTTTTCTTTCTTCCCGAGTCACATCATGCCAATGGCCAGCAGAATGGTGCTCACTGTAGATCCGTTTAAGTAGACTTCCAAACTCTTTTTCAATGGTACAAAGTTTTTCTTTTCAAAATGTTCTTCCTGCAACAGTTGTCTTATGTAAAACAATTTCTTATTACTAATTTGACTGCTTTTGATATTTTCTATCAATATTTATGTTAGTGAATAAGACAATTTGAATTTTACTGAAAACAAATTTAACAAAATGTAATTCACCATCGCTACAGCAGTTGAAAGCAATTGAATACGCTAGAATAAGAACATCCCAACTCCATGTGCTGCCTTCTGTTAAGTTATGTAAAATATAAATGCATGTAAATCTCGAAAAATGCTTTCAAATCACTAGAAAGCATTTTCATGTCTTTATCCCAATAATAGTCTCACATTTGACCTTGTAGTTGACTTTGTTAGACATTGTTAGATTATTTTCCTAGCATATAGTTGCAGAGAGGAGCTCATGGAGTTGGGATGTTCTCATTTTGACTGTTTAATATAGCAATTATGCACTATAACAATTATCTAACAATGTCTAAAAAAGTAAACTACAAGGTCAAATATGACACTATGATTAGGATATTGACATAGAAATGCTATTTTAGTGATGTGAAAGCATTTTCAGAAATTTGTATGCATTTATATTTTATAAATATGATTAACAGAAGGCAGCACATGGAGTTGGGATGTTCTTATTCTAGCGTATTCAATTGCTCCCCATGTATTGCTTCTTTTGATGTTGTCTTTGTAATATATTTGTGTTTTGTCATATATATATTGTAATATATATGCATGGCCATTAGGGTGCATCAAACGCCCCATGATTTTTAAAAAAGCTTCTTGTAAACTTCTACCTAGTATACATTTGTTCCAATGCTTGATAAAAATACCTGTGCCAAATTTCAACAACAATGAAATTCGTTTAGGGGGGCCACATGGCACTTTTTAAACATGCCATTAGTTTTGCAATATGCAACAGGCAGCTATTGTGTTTTCTATAGCATAACTCAATACAAAATACTAAAGATGCTTGGTTGAGTTCAGTGACATATGCTCTGAAAAATCAATGCCATTCATTTTGTCTGGTCTAATTCTTCTACTGGTCATTTATTATAACAAGTGATAAAACATTTCAAGCTGAATATATTGTTTAGGCATTGAAAAGTGCTAGAAATCCAATAATTGCCTACTTGCCTAATTGAGGCTAACTGCATGAACGATCTGAAGTGCTTTCATTGATCATTAATTATCACTAGTGATAAAGCATTTTGGCACCATGAGACTTCTAAGGGGTCAGGTCAAGGTCATTTAAGGTCAAAGGTCATTTGAAGTCAAATTTCAACAGTGTTCAAAAAGTTGACCCTTGGTCACCTGGGGTCATTTAGGGTAATTCAAGGTCACGACCAAAACTCATTAACCCTGGACCCAACTGGACCAAACATGTCAGGTAGTTTTTATAGTACAAGCACTCAAGATCGTTCATGCAGTTAGCCCCTTAAGTGGACAATTATTAGATTTTTGATCTGGTCTGATTCTTTTATTGATATCAATTACCACAAGTGATAAAACATGTCATTGTTGGTTGGCTTTTAAAAATAAGGGTTATTGTATATCCCATGAAACATTCGGAGTCATTTTTTGAAATACCACATTTGGCAGCTATTCCTTTGTGAGTTTCTGAGTGAGGTGTCTGGAGATAATAATAAATAGCTGCCATATGTAAGCAGGCAATTTCAATACCTTAACTTTAATGCCACCGAGGTCCCCCTAGACCACCTCTAATTTTTTTAAAACTTTACACAGCATGTTTTCTAGCCAAATGGAACATTCTAAGACTAGGTAGAAAAAATATGTATGATATTAGGGCGTCTGATGCACCCTAATGGCCATCCTTGAATGTAATTTATTAAATTTTCTTTGAATGTGCTTTCATTGGTATTTTCAGAACCCGTTTCATACATGATGGTTGTAAGCCCTTCCAAAATATCTGATAAAAATGAATGGACACATATAAGGTGGATTTCTGTGAACTAACTAAATACGTCTAAAGGTAAATAAGTTGATCAATATGGATAGGTCTATTTTGATTTAATATCAGCACACTAAGATAAGACACATACATACACAATTTTTTCCTATAAAATTGTTCCATTAGTAAATGTATTTTAGGGATTGTATTACGCATTCAGTCATTTGGAATGTTTTTGTAACCTGTTTTGCCACCAAAATTATTTTAATTTTGCATATTTTGAGCGTTTTGTAGTAAAAATACAGTACCGTTTGTTGTAATGTAAAATCCCCACAGACTATACAACCGATCACATGAGGGCAAGCAAACAAGTGTTTTATTCCTGGTGTCTATATCATGTTAGTTCATGTTAATTCAAATTCTTATTCAGTGGATGTGGCTTATAATTCAATGAAGCAATCTGACTGGTTCTTACCCTAGCTCCGCCTATCCATCATGACACGATAGATGACAGGCAGCGCGTCAAGTTTGAAACATGTAAACAAATAGAATCTACTTTTCTACAGTGCTGCGTTTGGGACTTATTTTAGCAATTTACAGTCTTATAAAGACAGGTCAATTAATTTATGACATAAAATAAGACAAAACATCTGTATGACATACTTGATTATGAGCCGATACTGTAAATTTCATAAAATGTATTCAGTTCTTTCTTATTATGTCCAATGACACTGCTTTCTCAGTTTTTAGTTTTAAGAAAAGCGGGCATGACTTCAAGTCTTCATCATTTTCATGACTTTCAGCAAGCCAAATCGTGAATGCTCAGTGTCAGTGCCAGTATTGACTCGGAAAGTTGTGTCATCTATTTCATGCAATGTTACATTTTTCAACAAACTCACCAAGTAATGATTACAATTATATCCTCATCAAAACATGAAAACACATTTTGGTATATTCCAATCAAATTTTGTGCAGATTTCCCATGCCTGGTTTTTTTTCATGGCTCGTCATTCATGTCGTTTGTAAACAAAACAATGTGAGATTCACCTGATATATTATTAATCCGCACCAGCTGCGCGTGCTGGAAAATTGTGCATAGGATTGATTCATTATTTGGATAGGGGTGTCAGAAATTAACTAGATAATGTCAGGCTATTTTTTTCAATGTAAAAACACATTAATTTTCTTAAAAACGGTACAAATCCTAATAAGAATGAGAATAAAAGATAATATGGACCAAGTGTACTTTAGGTCCCATCCATAAATTTAGGGTTAGGGTTTAGGGTTAGTGTTAGGGTTAGGGTTAATTTAGGGTTAGGGTTAGGGTTAGGGTGTAGGATTAGGGTTAGGGTTAGTTTTAGGGTTAGGGTTAGGGTTAGGGTTTAGGGTTAGGGTTAGGGTATAGTTTTTGATGGGACCTATAGTATACCTTTTCCGATAATATTTCTTGTTTTGCCTGTCATCTATTGTCTCATAATGGATGGGTGTGTCCATTATGATAAAATAATGTACACACCCATCCATTATGAGACGATGGATGACAGGCAAAACAAGAAATCTTATCTTTTATTCTCTAATTACACTATAAGAATGAGAACAAAAGATAAGATTTCTTGTTTCTTACCGTAATCAAAATGATGTACACACCCATCCATTATGAGACGATGGATGACAGGCAAAACAAGAAATCTTATCTTTTATTCTCTAATTACACTATGCACCAATTACAACATTTTAGTCTGATTGTAAATTCAAACTTTTCTTTTCCAAGATGGAGCCAGCCCTTTTCTTTATATTTTTTTCTACGATCTTCTTCTTGATTTTCTGAAATACAATGAAATTTTATATCATATAAGAACCAAGATACATTTTTCGTATACGAGGACAGTGAGTTGCCAATATGATGATCATGACAGGATATACTCCATTAAGTTACATCCATTCTTGAAAACTTGTCCAGTTTTGACATTGACAAATCCAGGCATTGATTTACTCTCAAGCTGAATTCAATTTAATTTTGAAAAAAAAACCAGTTTTTAATATTCTGCATGAACTTCATTACTTGGATGTTAAATCAGATGTATATAATTAGCAGTCATGTACATGAGACCAATGGTTACTCTGAAAGCGTAATATAGTCACATTAAATGGCCTGATGAGAATTTACACTGGCGAAAAGAAGAATTTATTTTAACTAATTCACTTTGTTACCAGGTCCAAACTGTCAACATTCAAATAGCTCTGACAAATCCTTTCTTCAACATTCTTCTTTCTCCTGGAACAAGGTAAATCCCAAATATATGGGTCTTGGTTTGCTGTATCATCATGAATAGAATATTACATTCATTAAGTAGTTTATTAAAGTACTCACAACAATCAGTCCCTTTCTGTCTCAGGTAAGTTGAATACAACAATGTTATATCTTCTAGATCTATTTTCAAAGTCATCTAATTTAATCTCAGCTTCTTCCAGCTCTGTTTCAAGTTATTGACTTCATGCTTTAGGTTATCAAAATCAGCTTTATAACTTGCAAACTCATCTTTACATTCTTTTACAATTTCAGCAAACCTTTAGTCTTGACATGTTTCAAAATTTCTGAACCATTGTGGTTCTTCCGTGTTGAAATGGATACTTCCAAAAATTTACAATTAAATCTATAGCCTCAAGCATTCTGTCTTCTCAATTTGTCTTTATAATTGCCACGACTTTTGTCATAAAGACATGGGTATGCCTCTACTGATATTATTATTTTTTTTTCTCTGAAGTTTACGGACATGTTAAATCCAGCTCAGTAGTTGTTCAATGATATATGAAAGCAATGTTCAAATGTGAGCCTGTTCTACGTTTTGTGTGTTTGCTGCTTCAATGAGTTTAATTTAAAATTAAGGAATTTAATTTGGTCTCAACTTGATATCATTGTAATACTTCTTTCCAATAAAATGCTAAATACCTTTCATAGCTGCAAACTCAATAGCAGGCAGTGCTTCCGAGTCTCCAATGTCATTCTTGTTGTTAGCCCTCTTCGAGCCCCCTATGGATGATTAAGATAAGAACTTTTTGCTACATCTTCTCTTCATCAATGCTTCTAGCATTTTAGGACAGTTTTAACACTTCTAGGTATTGTTTCCCAATTTCCAATGTAGTGCAAAGGGTTGCGAGCTGAAAAAATGCAGATGAATAAAGAAAAATATATTATACATTACAAAAAAGATACTGTCCAAGTACATGATAATTCACATCAAGACAAAGTGCACCACCTTCAAGAAGTTGCATATCAAAGTCAATATCTGTATCCATTGCATGTTTCCCTAAGTCTTTTGCAATCAACCTGGTAACTAGCTGCTGCCTTGAAAGAGAGTTGGCTGTCCATCAGATATTCTTGTGACACATGGCATATTTTTGACCAGTTTAATTTTAGTTATGGACATCTTTTTAAAACTCACATCTATGGCTATATTTTATCTGTGCATCCTGGGGTACTAAAGTAGGGTTGGTACTTGTCTTAATCAAACATCTCAGTACTTTCTGAGCCTAATGGACATCTGCCACCAGAAGACTTGCAGCATAATTCTGGACTGCAGGCTGCCACATTCTTTCACCCAGTTCATCATTGTAGGTTCTTCATACATGGTAACTTGGTCATGAAGTTTCACGTGGGTTAAAAGAAACATACGAGCAATATTTTGGCACTTAAACCTCAATAAGTTTGAAGAAAAGAAAAATCATTCTCCCTTAACATGTTTAAGCCATAAAATATTTCATACTTTCAAAATGACACTTGATCCATTTTGCAGTATCATCAAAACTCTATGTTTTATCTAGGTAAAGGCAAACAATGCAAACAATTATATAATGTAAGAAATATTCAAGGGAGACATAATAGCGTGGGTGGCTCAAAACATCTAACTTGTTAAATAGGGTAAAGGTGTTGTTGTAAATCAATTTCAACTGAAATTTTCGGTATACTGAGTTTATGCTAATCTATTTCGGTACTAGGGTACTAAAAATCTAGGCAATGAGATTAAGTTCAAATCATAAACATGAACTGTGCCTTTAAACCAAGTGAGTGTTTCAGTTTCCTCACCTGCGTCCATTTTGAGCACGTATAATTTGTTGTTCTGGTGCAAGAGCTTTCTTTCTGTGCTTTTCTTTATCGGCCTTGCTGGTGTAGACATATTTGTTGCAAATGTTGCAACACCCAAGTCCTTTGGTTCTGTACTATGGCATGTGTGCGTCAGGGAGCGCACCACAGTTAACATCTTCAATTGCTTCTAGGAATGTTGCATAATGCACTTCTTCACCTCGCGTTGGCGAAGGAAAATGCTTCGCTATTGCTAGTGCATGCATGTGGTGATTTGTTGGTGACGCAATACATCGTTAGTGAATATCAATATCCTAATTCTTCTCTCGACATACTAAAATTTGTATTCCTCTACCACAGCAGGATGCCGATATAACCCAAGAATTGATGTCAAAGTCATAATTAGTTTTACCTCTAGATATTCCTCCATGGAATATGGCACATCTGGCTGTCTACTATTATAGTGGGAGACCACTTTTACACGATTTCCTTTATACTGCACATTGTCCCAGTGCCATTTCAACTTGTCCAAACTTCGATCAAATAAAGTTCACACGCTCTTCCCGCTCTTTGTTGTCTGTCTAATGTGCTTGGAAAGTACACCCACACTTAAGATCGTGTTAATGGGCACCAAGCTCTCTCAATCATGTTCATGGCTGATTGTCTTGGTGCATAACAGGTGACGATCATCGCGTCTAACTGTGGAAAGTGACGAAAAAGCCGACCATAATAAAAATGGTTGATCTCATGGTTTGAGTTATAATCTGCTCCTCCGACAGCAATTATGACTAAAATCCTTATTCTATCAGTTTCTATTATTGGACCCAACACTTCCATCAGATCGTTGATGTGAGCAGCAATGGTGTTGGTGTCTTAGCACCGCGATTGAACACAGTCACTCCTGTTACGTTGGAGATACATGTAGGTAATCTGTAATGGTGGGAAATGAATAAATGTACATGAATGAATCAAATTCAATTGTGATATTGTTTTCAGGAAAAATATGTAGCAACTTGCATGTTTTCATGGCTTAGCACAGTGGCCTATGATACCTTGGGACCTATATTTATACACACCCCTCCTTCCCGAAGTAAAGCTTTGAGGCAATTTTTGAAATAATGACAGATCTGACCAAATACCTTTTGGCTGCACGCTCAATGCTTCCCCGATGCATGTTTTAAAGGAATTTTAGGCAGTTGTTTGAAACTTTTCACCCGGTGCCCGGAAAATGTGTACCAAATGTAGATTTTAAATGTTTTCTTTTGAATTTTGGGTGTTGTGAGTTTTCAGCCTGGTTTCTTGTAGTGCAGAACCCAAGAATGATTCAGAAATGGTTCTCTGGTTCCAAAATGATCCATTCAGCTTCACAGAACCTTTTTAGAACAAAGACTAGAGAACCCCCAGAGGATATGTCTTTTTTCCCTAAATTTGCAGATAATAGGAACACAGAAAGTAAAATAAGCCTCACTTGAAATTTTAAAGGCTGTACAAAGAACCAACTGAACACAAACGATTTTTGTCAGAGCCTTTTTAATGCAAGGGTTCTATTTGAAGGACAAAAAGGGTTCTTAATTGAACAGTTTCTTCTGGGAGTGTATGCGATGCCACACCGCAAGGTATCATTACGTCTTTGACCTGTTGATAAAGTTCAAATTTTCATGATTTGTAGAAAGATTAGGCAGTTTTTGAAAAGTGACCATTTCCTTTTTGAAGTTGGGATCAAAAGGTGCGAGATGTTGTTTTAATTTTCTTAAAAGCATAACTTATATATGCTTGTATCTCTGAACTTGACATGCTCGGCCGCAAAAACATATATCTTTTGATGAAGAGTGTCACATTAGTATAATTCTTGACCTCATTTTGGTATAACTTGAATGTTAAATTTTGACCAAATCTGTCAGTCTTGTATCTTTGGCGGGTCAAATTGTGTCATTTCTAGAATTCCTCCAGGTGTTAAAATGTATCCTCCGATGGGAAAGTTGTGGTCCAAATATCTGGGTCCCCTGGTTTCTGATTCTTCATTGACTGGTTGGGTTGGCAAAAAGTGCTGAATGTTTAGGTTTCAGTATACCGCTGTTGTATTCCCAACCTTCACGCCGTACTTGTTGTCAACACTGATAACCTGAGAAAAAGTTGGATACTTAGGGATTGGGTATTCTAGGGCAAAATGTACTCGGGAAGCAAAGAGGTAGGTGGTCATCTTCTGATGTAACACGGCACGTCGTTCCTTTTGTGAGGTACCTTGGCTCCAATAAATTAGTAGTAGCTGGATGCTGGATGTGGGCTTCAATTTTGAATTTGAGACAGTAACATCTCTAGCTCCTACACCTTGTCCTATATTCAAATCGTTGAAACTGGATTCTGCATACACTTGGCCAAAACTTTGCCTGATAAATATGTAGTATTGATCAAAATCAAGGCAACAGGAAATCGGCGGATTGTGCCATCAATTAGCATACATGTTTTAGTTTTCCCTGTCATATAGCTTTGAGGAACCAAACTTGCTCTAACTACAACACCTTCACAACCTGAATCGCAAAGAGTTTTTACTTTAGTTTGACCAGTAGCAAAAAACTGTACCCAGCGGATGGCCAGCTGCTGGCTATCAGATGGTTATCAGATAGCAATACCATCCGATAACTACCTTAGGTACGCTAAATCAGAATCATAGTATGTGGCAAACTAGCCAACAAAGGCCTTAAGCAATGTTGGCCATGTGCTAACTAGTTCATTCTCAACATAAATATTGAATGTGGTTGATGGCGTTACCCTTTGCTGTTCATACGTGAGTATAGCCGTGGCTGGTAGCTTTGTTCGTTTGCTTATCTTCACCAACAGATCAGCCACTTTCTCACACAACAACAGTAGGATAGCTAGAAGATTTTTTCTTTTGACAAACAACCTTTACATTTTAATTTTAAGAAAAATGATTAAAAGGGCAGATTGCTATAAATCTGTTTATTTTGACAAAGTAAAAGTAAAAAATATCCAGGACCAGCACTTTTGTATCCAAATAAGAGATAATTTTATAACAACGGTGTTTCAACATGGCAGTGCAGACCTTCTTCTTAACTTATAGAATCCCATCGATCTCTAAGAACTCTAAGAATCTAGCTCATCACCATACCTGACTGGAAGGAATTCTTGGAATGCATTGGAGATGTTCAGCTTAAGTAGGGTTGTGTCCAGAGGGTGATATGGAATCTCTACTTTTATTTTGTTGAGCAGGGTTTTGCCTACAAGACCTTTAAATCAAACACTGTCTTAACATGACTTTCCTCCTTACCACTGTTCCAGAGCTGATAAGCAGCTTGGGTTCATCTGAAGTTCACTTTGCTTTGCTGTTAGTTTTGTTAACTTAACCCTCGTTTTCCACTTTTTATTCAATGTTAGGTCAGAAGCAGTGGATATTGGTGGGATCACGCTCCGTCCTCTTGTATGTCCAACAATAAGTAGGTCATTACCAACTTTTTTATGTCATAACCATCAATATTGATGTTTCTGTCAGCACAGAGGGTTACCTTTGTAACAAACACCAGTGTATCTTCTGCATCACTTGTTTCCAGAAAACACCCACATGACACCAGAGAGTTGCACAAATGGATATATCAATCCAGACAAATTTTCTCAAAAAAGTTAAAAATGCCATATAGACTGGTATATTACACAACTGAGATACGATTTTATTCAAATGCGTTATCATTGGAGAAAGTGACACATCATCCTGCCTTTGAATAATCGAAGAAAGAGCAACTTATGAGTAGATGTCATTTTAGATAGAGAATCCTGCTTAAGATTGCTTGTGGCCACACGCACAATAATTGAATTTGAATATCTTTGGAGACCTGCTTAATTTGACAACCTCCAGCACTTAAGTTGCAAATATCTAATCCCCGCAACAGTGTGTGACCTACAATGCGATTTGAAATTGAGTCTCTATACTAGCTTGTGGCTTGGAAGTGTCCTTAACAGGTTTATTATTTCTATCCTCTGACCTGTCCATGCGCCTTTTCTGACGTCCTCTATCTGATGACCAATGTGATCTTGTCTGATGATTAAGAGCACACAATGACCTCACTGTCATCAGCCTTTTCATCAAGCACAGAGTATTTATTAGATGTTGGACGGGGTCTTAGAAGGTGCAGTCTTAGACTTAGAATGAACAGTATGCCAGTTCTCTGGCTAGTACTTCACTTTACAAAGGACATGTATTTTCACTAGGCTCTGCCATTTAGCCAAAATTAATTAGTCGAGCTATGAGTTGTAAAAATCATCTGATTTAATCATTTTGATATTTTGGCTCCGATATTTCCACAAACTTGCAATGGACACCTCAAAACATAATAATAAAACATATTTTTCTGGGGGAGTTGTCCACTTCCAATAACAGTTCAGCAATTTTCAAAATTCTGCTTGTTCTTGTTAAGGCCATAATTAGATGATCTTTAGGTCGTTATGAAAACTATGTTTACAATTTTCATTGCTTTCTTTCTATTGTCATTAAAACTATGTTCAAGAGGTTTAAACACCAATGATATTGAAAAACAATTACTTTTGATCAGGGCCCTGTTTCATAAAGATTTGAATCAAGCGTACGTTTGATTTATCAAGCGTAAAACAGGAAAATACAATGTAAATTTATGTTTGAAATCAAACGTACGCTTGATTCAAATCTTTATGAAATGGGGCCCAGTAATTCTATTGCCTAATAGACAAAATCTCTCTTTGGAGAACTATGTGAAGTGTCAAACATGAAATTACCCCTGAATAGAAATATTACCTTCTTTACTGTTGTTATAAAGTCCATGTTTCTCTCCAGCATTTCAAATGTTATGGACATACTGGATAGATTTGACAAAATATTGATGCACTTCTGATGATTCTGCAATGAACAATAAATAAGAGTAAAGTAAAAAAAAGTTTTTTTTAAATCTGTCAATGCTAAACATGTTTATTTAGAGAGGGAAAAAGTTTCCATAGTTTCTCCTCTTGATGTTCAACTTTGTTTTTATGAGTGGCCATTAGGCCAGGGTAATTAATAAAGGGTGTTGACACATCCACCGACTGATACTAGGATAAGCTTGGCATAACAAACAAACAAACCCACATAAATGACCCCAGCAATCTGATTAATTTTACAAGTTGGTGCGGACTTTTCCATCATGCAGTTAGATCATGAACCATTGGACCCAAAGTAATCCAAATGTTCAGTTATGTTTCACAACAGGTGTTTCAGTTCTGCAAAAGGAGGTGAACATGCAAAAAATGGGCCAATTCCTTACCATTTTTCAGTTTTGGTGCTAATCTGTAAGCAGACATCAAGTGATAACCCCTTGCTTTGATGAAGCTATCTGCTAATGAAACTCTGGTGGATGAATAAACAATCTTCTTAGTTGAGGTAACTATCTACTGATAGCCTTGGTTTGGGGTGATGGTGATCTTCTGGTGATATCAAGTGATAACCCCTTGCTTGGATGAAGCTATCTGCTGATGAAACGCTGGTGGATGAGTAAACAATCTTCTTAGTTTAGGCAACCATCTACTGAAAACCATAGTTTGCGGTAATGGTGATCTTCTGGTGATGCCAATCAAGGAGACATTAAGTGATAACCCCTTGCTTTGATGAACCTATCTACTAATGAAACTCTAGTGGATGAAAAAGCAATCTTCTTAATTGGAGCAACTATCTACTATAACCCTGGTTTGTGGTGGGTCTTTGAGTAACAAAATTTGTTTTAATGACAAGGAAATTTAAAAAATAGAGGGCATTGAGTGACAGTTAGTAAAAATTTGTGGTAATACATGTTGAGATAATAATTATCTCTAAATAGCTAAATAGAGAGAACAACAAAGATTTCTGATACCAGTGCTGACAGACCTTAAATAGTGGTAATACATGTTGAGATAATAATTATCTCTAAATGGAGAGCACAACTCAAATTTCTGATACCAGTGCTGTTAGACCTTAATTAGTGGTAATACATGTTGAGATAATAATTATCTCTAAATGGAGAGCACAACTCAAATTTCTGATACCAGTGCTGTTAGACCTTAATTAGTGGTATTACATGTTGAGATAATAATTATCTCTAAATGGAGAGCACAACTCAAATTTCTGATACCAGTGCTGTCAGACCTTAATTAGTGGTAATACATGTTGAGATAATAATTATCTCT